>OOFC01029662.1:21103-50278 GCA_900323345.1 Pseudochromis fuscus | reverse complement strand
ATAAATACATGGATAGATATAGATTGAGAGAAAGGGAGAGAGAGATTTTTTTTAATTTAATTTAATTTTCATTATTTTTAAATTGTTTCATTCGAAAATATCACACTGATTATATAGAGGTCTCAAAAACTCATGTGTCAAATATGATACATTTGGCATTAAAGGGTTAGGTGAGTGATTGAGAATAATAAAAATATGTATGTATAGCACAATTATTTATAAATTTGAAATGTATATTTACTCATATTTATTAATCACTAATTAGTTCTTTCATCAAATGTAAACAAATTACATTTATATAGTACTTTCATGACCTTAGCTAGATCCCAAAGCGCTTCACAAGGCAGCTCGTTCACCCATTCGCACATCACTGACTACAGAGCTATTGGTGTGTGAATGGCCATGCTGAGCTTAGGGTTCAGTGTGTTGCCCAAGGACACCTCAACATGTGGACAGGAGGAGCTGGGGATCGAACCCATGACCTTATGATTCACAGGCGACCCGCTCTAACACCAGAGCCACAGCCGCTCCAGTTGATAGTATTTCAATTTAAGAGAAGGAGTCATCAAATATAGAAAATATTATTACACTATTAAAAGTTGTTATTATAGATTATGGGGCTTTAACTTCCACACTCAAACAAGTTTGTGCTCCTAGTTCTCACACTGCACAGAGTAGTGCCCTGAAACAAGACAACTATTCCAGATAAAGAGATTGAGGGCAGTAAACCACCACCAACTGAGAAAACTGATGCACTAAGCAGCTTAAGAACATCTTTTCAAATGTGTCCAAGAGAACAGTCTGATTGGTGTGAGTCACCACACACAGCTACACAATCCTGTTTTAAACCCCCTGAAGCAGAGCGAGCTCTCATCCCTGTAGTGTCACTCATTCAACAACAGGGGGCAGCAGAGTACAACAATTCCTGCTCCAACCAGCAGCCTGTCACCATTGCAACAGCATATTTCTCCTAGATAGATCCACCATGAACAGAAATCTACAGCAACATATGAGCAGAACCTTGAAGCAGCACTTGACTAAACACCACACAGCTCTTCACTTTTCACTCTTCACTGCCTCAAAATTGTCTCTCCATGGCGGATGCTATACGTAAATATCAAGTAGTAAAACAATGTGGTTGGACCGAATTAATATGACAAATAAAACACACAAACACACACAGAGGAAGCAAGAGCAAGAGATAAAAATAAAACTACAAGAAGGCGGTTACATAAAAGTATGCAGTGAGGTGATGTAAAAAATTAAAAGCAGAGACACACACTGTCAGCTCCAATCCACTGCTTCTACAGCCACAGGAAAAAAGAGGAAGAAAATGAGAGGAGAAAGAAGAGGAAGACTTTTTTTGAAGGGGGAACATAGTAGACAAAACGCTGGGTAAGGTGGGGTCGTTCTGCTGTAGTTTTCAGTTGAAATAGATGCTACATTAGAAAAGGCTTCAGCCGTAGATCTGAATCTGTCTCCGCAGTGTGGGGAGATGTGACTCCTGCTGCAAGGTTATGCACTTAGAGGACACATGTGACTTGTAATAGTGAGAGACAGGTGCAGCATGGGGCCGGATGAGTGGGGTTTTTGCCTTTACCTGGACTCCTACTGTCTCTGAGAAAACATATACACAAGAACATATACGGCAAGTGGAAAAATACCATTTGATGTACAATACAATTTATCTTGAATCCAAACTGTTTCTCTTTTCCCTCATTCAAACAAAGATGGCAGCCAAATGTAAAATATGTTCAAAATTAAATACATATATCTGGTATATTTAAAAAATATATTATATTTAAGAAATGTATATTTAAAAAAGTATCTTATCTTATCACCTCATATCTCATCATATCACACATATATATCATATAATTACATATGATCTCATAATATATCATATCATATATCTTATCTTATCATCTCATATCTTATCATATCATATATCATATCATTACATGATATATCATAATATATCATATCATATCTTATCATCTCATATCTTATCATATCATATATCATATCATTACATATGATATATCATAATACATCATATCATATCTTATCATATCATATATCATATCATATCTCATCATATTATATCATATCTTATCATATCTTATCTTAACTTATCTCATCTTATCTTATCTTCAGGTTTATTGGGATATTGATCTTTCTATTCTTGGGTGTCCCTAGTTAAATGGAGCTCTTAAGAAAACAGTTTTCTCTGTGATTGATGGTAAGCATTCCCAACTACTGTTACTGTGCTAGTGGTGAACGTCTGAAGGACAACAAACAAAGGTCTTGAGAGTGAAATGATACAACTCACTTTAAAAAGTCACAGTAACCCTTATGAAAAGTGGTATGAAAATGGTTTGAACGAATGGATAAAATATTAAATCACAATGTTCATCTTAAAGCACTGTAATATAGGAGATGATTGCATTCTTAGTTGAGCTAAATATGTCTGATGAAGTGAGACTTACATTTTTTAATGTGTAGATTTGTAAAGTTGTTTATTCACGGTGATACTTTCTACTGTTACATTGTATATAGTGTTCCCATTCTTTTATTACTTGTTATTTTTCCCATGTGTACAATCTAGCCACTTTGCTGTTGTACTGTAAATGTCCATGTTATGGGATGAACAAGATCTTATCTTATCTGAAGGAAAAGAAAAGCACACTTCTGGTGAACACTTCAAGGTGCTTTAAAATGCATAACTACTGCATCTAAACTTTTTGTATCTAATACCAAGGTACTTGATCAGGGAAAGAAGTATGTAGAATATGGATATCTTTATAGATGTTTGCCTTGTTTTGCTCATATACATTCTACATTAAAAGTGTCTCAACAAAATTGTTCCAGTTAACCAGAAATGAAAAATAAAATAAAATAAAATCACAATAAAGTCACAACTATTATTCTTTCTGTAGATAGATTTTTTTTTTTAATGTGCATAGTCAAAAGTCTTTGACTTATTTATCGGCATTCCCTTAAAACATTTTTAGTGATATTCATTTTTTGGAAAACGGATTATAATTTTCTGCTAATTTCACAATTAATGTTATGATGAAAAAAACATTATTTCAAAGTTTAATACTACCATTGATCTTTAATTAAATTTGATTCATTTACATATTACAAATGTAGTTAATTGACTGACCTCCCTCTTCATTCATTAGAACGTTGCAGACAAGGTTTAGCCAGCAGTAGACTATAGTCAACACCAATGTGGCTCTTAATCAGTAATCTTCACAATCTTCAAACTTTCCAAATCAGTGTTAGTAAAGAGCTGACATCAAACATGTCCATGTATACATAGTTACATGTTTGTGGTTTAAAAGGATGAATGGATCCTGAGAGTTTAGGCGCCTGAATTAGCTTTAATTGAAGGACTCTGAGCTTCTCCACCTTCCTCATAGTCCAGTGTTTTGATGTGAGCCCTGCCTTAACTCAAATACGCCTCCACACCTATTAGTCAGACGCATTATCAGTCACATCTTCAATTGAATCCAGGAGCTGTGATAGTGTCATAATAAAAAAACCTTGAGCAGCAGACAGTTTTCCTAAACCAGACAGTGTTTTTTTTCCCTCTGCTTCGCCTCATAGGTTCTAACCAAGCTACAAGCAAAACTATGTGAAACAGGAGCATAAAGTACAGAAATAGAAGTGAGTTCAGTCGGCTTCAGACCTGAGGCGGCTCATCCCCTCTGTTTCCCCAACTCTGGCACTCTCGGCTCCCGGTGTTTAAAGGTCTGAGGATGAATATACATGCGGCTGAACTTGCGAGCGGAGCATTTTAACGGTGAACAGCCAGCGCTTTATGGTTCATTTCACTGTGTATCTAAGTGTGTGCAGGCAAACATGCATGACAAACTAAACCAGTGGTGATACGTGTGTCGGAGTCGAGGGGCCTCCATTTTTCAGTCCAAATGGCATGCTTGCGTGTGGAAAGGTGAATGTGCGTGCGTGTGCATATTTTCATGTCATCTTCCATGCATATGATAGCATGTTCTGTTCCTCGTCTGCAACCTGCAGCTCTTGTGCTGAGAGACGTGATTATGAGTAAATTGTGCAGAGAAAGGTTTTCAATCTGGAGAGAGAACAGAGACTTTACTTTCTTGCGTGCTATGACCTGGTGCTGCAAGATCCACTCTGTCCACGTGATCACTACATTTAAATGAAAGGCCAGTGACATTTATAACCTTGCATGAAGTTTTTGCAAACAGTCCTCAGTCACAGGAGCCTGTTCCTGTTTGGGAAAGTACTTGAAATGTACAGTTATGTAAAAAACAAAAAAAAAAAGCACAAACTTCAACATATTTGTTCTTTGAAATTGTTGAGATGTTAAAATATAGAGATGACATAAACAAATACAAACTCGATATTTTGTACTCATTTTAACACTTAAGGAGGACTCATTATGCTCATTTTCCAGCTTTATATTTATAGTCTCGACCTCCTTTACAGAAGTTTTGCATAGATTGCAGGTAGCTTAAGGCACTGGCACACTAAATAGGATATATATTCTTTATTTAGTCTGCCAGTGCCTTAAGGTACCTGCACCCACTTATTGTCACCTATAGTGGCTAGGATGTATATGTGTTTTTGGTTTTTTATTCTGCTGTGCCAGTGCACTTTACTGTTTGTCCTGTCTTGTCATGTCTGTCTACGCATTGGGACAGTGAGAAACGTAATTTCGATCCTTTGTATGTCCAGCACATGTGAAGAATTGACAGATAAAGTTGAGTTTGAGTTTGAGTTTGCAGTTCAAAAAATAATCTTCTTCTGATTGGCTAAAGTCAGGGAGAGCTACGTTACCATTTTCAAACAAACGTAGCTATTAAACTATTAACGACACAACTGTAATATCTTCATTTATATGCTGCAGTACGTGAAATAAAAATTATGTTCTCATTTATTATATTCAGGAGAGGAGAACTGGAGAACGTACTCAGTCTTGTTTCAAAACATTCGTACATTTTTCATCCTGTTTTTCATCAGGCTGCAATCTGAGCACTTTTCTCAGAGATTACTGTGATTACATCACTTTATCTCATGATTTTAAGCTTTGTCCATGTGTAGTTTGAACATTCAACACTATAAAACTGTATTGTAAAACATGGCAAAGCATAAAAGGAATAACATAACAGAAAGTCGAACTGGTCATATTTAAACTTCCCACATTGAGACTTTGCTGCTCTCTTTGCTGTTTAAGTGTGTGGTGTCATGATGAAACAATCTGAGGCAGGGGTTCTCAATCCTGGTCCTCGAGAGCCACCATCCTGCATGTTTTAGATGTGTCCCTCTTCCAACACACCTGATTCAAATGATCAGCTCATCATCAAGCTCTGCAGAAGCCTGATAACGATCCTGATCATTGAATAGTGGATAGTGGCCCTCGAGGACCAGGATTGAGCACCTCTGATGTAAAGGATTCATGGGTTAGAAGAAGATTTTTAAAAAGGGCTTCAACTGAAAAATTAATACCATGACAAATCTACGCCACATATCTCTTATTTCCATTCTCCAAATAAATAAATGAATAAATTAAAACATAAATAAACAAAAAAACATACCTCTTGGCTTTAATATGTGAAAGTCTCCCTGGCTCTCCATAAAATGTAGACTACCCTCTCTTAAGCAAACATTTTAAATACACAATTGCACCCTCCATTCCCCTCCTCTCTGATAATTTATACACGGTCCCTTGGTAGAAAAACATGAAGCTGAGACCTGCATTTGTAAATAGAGGTTACATGAAGATCAATCCTTCAATCCAAGGTGTTTACATGACTTCGCTTCATCTCTCAGAGCTTCAGTTGCAGTCGTAATTGTTCAGTGATGAGTGTGTAAAAGTTTACACATTAAAACTTTTGTCTGGACTTTTTGTTTTTCTTTTACTGTGTTACTAAGTAATTACAAAGTGCAGTTAAGCTGTTGGGAACGCTACAATAACACTGAATTGTGTTCAACTGTGAAACAGATTTGCAGGTGCAGGTGTTTAAGCTGAGCAGTGAAATTAAAGCAGCTGTGTGAATAGTTCAAGAAATTCACCATAAAAAGTGATGGTTCAAAAAAGGATTTCCAGGAACCTTGAAGTTCAATGAAGTTCTATTACAATTATGTTGATGAATATATCTCCATGTCTGTATAAATTCAGTGTACAGACATACAGTCAGAACAGCTTATAATTTATTCCATGCTGTTTTGAATTATTTATAAAAAAAATGTGACCAAAGTATTAAGACTCAGAGCAAACCTTACAATCATCCTCCTATGAATGTTTCAGTCCTTTTGATGTTAAGTCAAAGGTCAAAGTCGGCTCTGTATTTGACTATAGAGAATATGCATGGCTGTGAGAAAGTATAAGAAAATCATCCGCTTACATAAAGTGATTACATTTCACTTCACTTCAGTAAGAGTCTTTCTCCATAAACGCAGAAATATGGTGAAATCGTGACCATGAAAGCTGGAAATCATTGAAAAAGGAAGTCATCTTACACCACTTTCTTTACAATTATTATTTTACAACTTTGTGGCAAGAGGATGAACTTTCACAATGTCTTTCTTTTGTGATATAAAGCAGAGACCCTATTCATGCCAGTGGTGCACGACTGAAGCTCAGATTAAAAAACCTGTATCACCCCCACGCTATCAGCTCAAGGTTTTTCCAAACTCTTACTTTTTCTTGTTGTGTGTGCTACTATCAGGCAGCTTTATGTTTTTTTGTACTTGTGTCGTGGCTTCAAACGATCACATCTCATGAGTGGACTACACCATTCATACACTGATGAATGTGCAATCATTGTTAAAAAGGCTTTACTGGCCAAAGAAATGTCAACAAAGTAATATATACTGCTATTAACAATCATTTGATGAATTTACTGCATTTTTAAAGGGTGCAAGACCCTTCATTCAGTTTATAATTAAGCATGATGTATACCTCATAAATAGAGTATAAATAAAAAATGTAAATATTTTTATGTCTAAAAGGCATAAATGCACTGAATTCATATTTGTGTATTTTGCATGTGGGTGGTTTGTTGGTGACATTGTACAGTTGTTACTAATGTGTGAACACTAATTCCAAATGATGCATTAAATAGTTCAATGCTTTATAATGAACTGAACTAAAAAAATATAAAAATCAGCACTACCAGTTTCAATAATAGTCCCATTCAGGTGTGTTCTGACTAGTTTAGCTTTCATATATTTATGGCTTATTAAACACTTGATTTGAGAGGTAAATTCACTCACATTGACAGAAGTAACAACCTGAGGATGCCACGATGGGTCATGACACCGTGTTGCTTTTCTCTCACATTTTATTCAGTGTTATGCTGCAAAAATGTCACTAAATGGACACATAATGGACATTACTCGACCTCCTCTGTAATTATCCGCCTGCTCTGACGTGCAGAATAAAAGTTATGAATAAATGGATAAACAAATATGACGTACATGTGAAATCATGACATATAAAATTGTCAACCTGACATGTACAGCAAATACCATGAATTATTCTACATTTAACTGTCTCAGCTTTGACGTTTATTTGGGCGTTTGTTGTGGCGTTTGAGCTGCAGTTGCAGATGGTTGCGTGTGTTTGCGTTAGGAGTTCAGCAGGAAAATGAAATAGACCTTTTACATAAGAGAGAAGAAAGGAGCTCCTTTCCCGGCTCGACTTTTCTTTGTTTGCAGTGAACATTGTGATCACCACTATCTGCTTTTACAGTGATTACACCGGTGCTCAGGTCTTGAGGAGCCCTTCCTGTTGACCATGTCCCTACTGATTTACTCTGTGTGTACGTGAGGAACCGGGGGACGGGGATGTTAGCCCCAGGACTCCAATTTAGTTTGCCATTCATAGTGCATTCAGCATTAAATCAATAATTGTTTCTTTAGCTGTCTGATGTTATTGAGCGTCTGCTGCTGTTACAAAGTGTGCCCCCAGGATGAGGATACTTACTAATCAAGTACAATGAACAATAGCTTTGGGGCTAATTAAATTTACCCATGTTGGCTGATGGCTTTGTCTTTTGGCTTTCATACCAGAAAGCACTTAAGTCACTCCCTGTGTCTGTCTCCTGGCTTCCTATTCATATGTATTAATATTTGATTAATGGCATTTTGTGAGTGGAGTGAGTATTGATTTTGTCAATTAATTGTATTTCTATTGTGCATTAATTAAGTGGAGCCTGTAACAAAAACGCAGTGTGACAGATATTCATCAGAGATGGCTCACATAAAGAACATAGAGATCACTGGGTTCTGAACCCACTTAAGTCTGTGTCAATGGGATGCTTTAATATTCATTAGGGAACACCAGTAATTAGAAATTCACTATGCTTTTGTGGTTTAAGTACATTACCCAACATTTTAGAATAATAAGGTGAATTTATATTAATGTTTAACATGATTTGACTGGATTTTCAGAGGCGGCACAGTGGTGCAGTGGTCACACTGTCGCCTCACAGCATGAAGGTTCTGGGTTCTCCGCTCTGACCTTTCTGTGTGGAGCTTGCATGTTCTCCCTGTGCATGTGTGGGTTTTCTCTGGGCACTTTGGTTTCCTCCCACGGTTTGTCAGGGTGTACCCGCCTCTTGACCGCTGGCAGCTGGGATAGTCTCCAGCAGATCCCACTTTGGATGAAATGGGTACAGAAGATGACAGACTGACTAGATTTTTGGACTGTTTGACAACCAAATCAAAACTGAAATTTTAGATTTTGGCCACTAGAGGACAGGAGAGCATAATTTTGGTTGGTAAAAATCCCAATTCATCCATGAAGCTAAATGTTAGTGTGAGTGTTCAGGTGTCACAACAACATAAAAACACTTAATATTTACATGGCACAAACACACATGTGAGCTGGATGGATTTGTAAGGAGATGAAAACAGATATAGGAATTGATATATGCTGGGCCTGTTGGCTAAGAGAAAAAGAGAGAAAAAAATATATTTTTAATGATAATTTTATGATGAATTTAATGATGAATTTTGTCTTTATCTGTGTGAAGTGGAGCTGAGTATGTTAAAGTTTGGATGCAGACTTTTTTTATTTGAGGGTAAATCAGTCTGTCCTCCACAAGTATGGGGCAGCAGCAAGTTTCTCTGCTTTAAACTGTTCTTAAATTTTAAAATAAAATACAACAAGACTTTATATTAGCATCATTTAGCCAGGGGTTTAACTAGCAACCTTTGTGCTAGCAATCTACTTCTGCGACCTCTGGGATACCTACCAGTCAAGTTACCTTTGATAAGCTAATACAGTAGGCGACAGCTGAACGTGGTTAAAAACGACAAATACTTCAAACATATAGGTGTCAGAATTTAACGTGTCTTTCAAATGTGAAGTAGGTGAATATTTCCTGCTAAACAAATTGTGTGCGAGCTATGCTAACATGCTCACAGTGACATGTAGGCTACAGGTAAACTGTTTATGTCTTGTTCATTGGTCGCTTCACACTTGACATGAAGTGGAGTTGGAGCTGATGGGAATGTGTTTGGTCACAAGTCAAAGGACTGGACAATATATAAAGTTAAAGTATTAATACATTGCTGCAAATTTATATGACTTTTTCTGAGGTCAATTTCAGGACTCCATTCAATATTTAATTACCATATTTTCCGGACTATTGAGCACACCTGTCTATACGCCGCTATTGAATTTATTCGAACAGTTTCATGTGGTCCACTCTGACCGGGTCTGATGTGACGAGGATAAATGTATCGGCGGCAACGAGCTTCGTGCTGCTGATACTGAGCCACACCGGTGTTAAAGGCGCAGTGTTCAAAGTGTCGGAAAAAAGTAGCAGCTTATAGTCCGGAAAATACGGTACTTAAAAAACTGGACTGTTGCACTTATTATATGGATGTAATATTACCCCTCTCCTTCTTCTTCTGTGGTTATTAGCATGAATGGATGAACGCTACGACCTGCTGTGAGGAGGTTGTAATCTGGGAATAGTGAAGACTCCACATACAGATGTTCCTCAGGGTATGAACAAAAGTCTTTATTGAACATCAAATTGTCAATTGGCACGTCTCAGATTGGTTTGGTGTCTCTGCTGTTGGGCTCTTCAATTCACCTGCGAAACATGATTTACATGTCAAAACATCTTACTGGTACGTCCAGAGAGACAAGTGTATTCTCACTCAAGTATTTTTGCGCAGACAACATTCAAGTGCACTTGAACACACAAAACACTGATGTAGGAGGTGTGTGTATGTTTGTGTCTGTGCTCATAAGAGGGAGGGGGGGGGTCTACGCAGAGGGAAATGTTGTGATGAGGTCGTGTCCCTCCGGTGGTCTCATTCTGGCACGAGCGTGAGTCTCACAGTACAGCTGCCCCTCCACAAAGAAATAGCCCTTCTGTTTCAGGTTGACGTCACAGTCGGAGCACACAAAGCAGCCGGGGTGACGATATTTGTCCCGAGCTTTCACCACTGTCCCACTGCAGCATCAAAGACAGAGACATGTCAAGAGCAAAGTGACACAGGGTCATGGTTAGCTGTTCATACGTTTACTGCTTTGGTGTTTGTGCTATAAGTACTTTAAATGAGAGCGAACAAAAACAACAACACTTATTGTGCAATAATTAGTTGGAGTGTAACTTAACCCTGAGCCAAGCAGCAGCTCTTCACTGCCCTGTATTGTCAAAATTTAATTGTGAGGGTGACATGAAAGTGCAATACATTTCTATATGTGTAATATGCCTCCATCATCAATCTGGTTTATTATTATTATTCTTTACATTATTATATTATTTGTTTCTGTTGTTTCTTTCTGTTGTGCACTTTTTCTTCCACAGTACACATCATACATACTATGATTAGTTATATGGTGAAGCCAATAATGTAATAACAGCCGATAATGTAATAAATTTGCCCTTTTTGAAATCTAATAGACCAATAACGTAATAGCTGGCCAATAATGTAATAAAAGTCGTGAATCAATAATGTAATAACTGTTAATAATGTAAATAATAATAAATTTTGGCCAATAATGTAATGATTTATTATGTTATTGGCCAAAAATTATTACACTATCGGTTCAGGACTTTTATTATTGGCCAGTTATTACAATATTGGCCTATTACATTTCAAAAATGGCAAATTTATTATGTTATCAGCTGTTATTACATTATTGGCTTCAACAGTTATATTCTGTATATATGGCATATGAAAAAAGCCTAACTTGAGCAAGGTGAAAAATATAATTACTAGAGGAAAATTATTTCAACTGGAAGTAATTTTAAAGTTTCACCTTCCCAGTGGCGTTCATTTTACTACAAACCAAAAATGCTAAAGTTATATAAAAGTCTGATGATTGAACTGGCTATAAATGAAGAAAATATTTTTAAAAATATATTAACTTCAACTTGTAGGGTAAATTGAAACAAACAAAAAAAGTAGAATTTTTTTTTTAAAGCTTCAGTTTTGTCTGTTTCTTTAATTTTTTTCCCCAAGATATTTCTGTGATCAACGATCTGAAAAGGAAAATATTATTCTTTCATGAATAACTATTTGCATAAGAGCATATAATATCATGACTGGTTGAAAAAAAAATGCAGAATGCTGTTATACATTTTTAATATTTTACCTAAATCTAATTATAATACTAATGAAGGAAATAACTACATTGTGGCACCTCAGAGCATTGTGTATTCTGTGCAATATCCTGCCCATAAATATTGATTTATGACGCTCTGATTGTAATGTTCACATGATTTATGATGATCTGTAAACAAACTGCAGATTGTTGCTGTGTTGTAATGTGTTGTTGGATCGTGTAACTTTCTGCACCTTTTGTTTGTGTTAATGCGAAACACAGATGATTTGGTCTATTTTTACTCACACGATCCCATTCCCACACTTGTCGCAGACGGGCAGTTTCTGCAGGTTTCCTGTAGGCGGGGTTGGTTTGGTTGTGGGGGCTTTCACTGTCCGAGTCACAATGGGACGAGTGCCTGTCCACATGACAAAGAAACCACTCAAACAAACAACCCTCTTTGATTGAAGTGCATGAGGAATATGAGGCTGGAACACTTCATGAACAGGAGGAGCCTCTTGAATCCTAAATTACACTTCTTTCTTTGGTGATTTCAGACACAGTTTTGCTGCTCAGTTAATAAAAGGACACACATGAATTGTAATGACATATTAGTTAATGAGGAGAACATAGGAGTGTGTCTCAGTGGTTCATGCTGCAGCTTGTAAGCATGTGACATGAAACATACAGTGTTAAAATATTGCAGAATTCATTTAATATATATATATATTTTCATGTAGATTACAAGCATTAATTCCCTGAAAAAAATAGTCCCCGCCACATCAAATGAGCAACATGTTGGTCATAAGGTTGTTGGTTCACATGAGCCTCTGACCAAGATAAGAAACCTGAAAACTATTGTTCATGTGAGCATGAAAACTGTAAGTTGGTTTAGTGGAAAATGTGTCTTCAATAACAAATCGTGAAAGTCAAAATGTCAATTTATGCATGTTAACTTGTGCAGCTGTAACCCTGAAGCTCCAGATCTAATCAATCCAGAATTGAATTTAATATAACTAATTGGATCTTTGAAAATGGCAACTGTAATACTCCTGATGCAAAAAAAAAAGTTGCAATTTGTGTTGCTTAAAACTTGGCTTGAAATATTATTATAATTTTAACCGTGTGTTACCCTCCTCACATTCTAACATTTATTCTAATCTTGTTGTCTTTGCTCATAGAAACTCTATTCGTCCTTCTAGTGGTAGCAAACGCACATTACATTAATTCATGTCATTATTACCACTTTTATTTAAAGACAATGCTTCGTTCTTACACTTCTCAGGACCTAATAATCCCAGAGAGCTGGGAGAAAATAAAAATACATGGCAAACAAAAGCTGGGGTGCCAGGAGGTTAATTATACATAAGTAAATAAGCAGCAAAGTAAAAAAAAAAAACTAAACAAAACAGTTATTAACATTTAATAGATAACAATATTGATGCCAGTGCCATGAGTGTATAGTGAGGCTACAACCAGCAGCTGGTGGATGAAGCCGAGCATGAAGATTAGAAACAGAGGAAACTGTTTGCCTGGCTCTGTCTGAAGATCACTAATCCAACCTCCTGTGTTTTGGAGGAGATGCATCCTCTGGGAGAGAGGACGAGCTCACCATCACTGTCGATGAACTCCTGCAGGGCTTTAAAGGAGCCAGACTGCCGAGGCTCCTGGGGCTCCTCCTGGTCTTTCTGCAACATCCGGTACACATCAGAGTCCTCGATGCTGGCCAGAGTCCTGGGACTGAGCACACACACACACACACACACAATCAGACAACTATATGAGCCAAACACACTTTCATTGGTGTAGCTGTGATACAGCACTGCTGCCTTTTGATTGTTAAAATTAAACATCTCTAAACTGCTTTTCCCTGAAGCTGGTGTTTATAAAAGACAGGAGATTAAACTGTGTGACAAGTCAACCTTAAAAGGAGAAAAATCATTCAATCTCAGATGAGAAAAAACAATCACAGGCTAGACGTCATAGAGGAAAGGATGTTGAATAATAAATGATTTTAACTGTGATTTACAGCAGGCTAAAAATTCCCCCTAATGAATAAATATTATGTCCATTCTGCTGATAATGGTTGTGAAAGCCTTGCAGAGCCCTTGCTCATGTAAAGCAGACTGTAGCTGTTGTAGAGTGAGAGGGTTTGGTTCAGTCTGATTTATGTCAGTCACACAAGTTCAGCCACAGAGAGATTCCTTCCTGTCTGCCGAGGTCATATATCCTCAGTGACACGCCATATATCAGATGGACCAATGAAATCCATATGCAAACATGTGGAGGACATACTGTAGTACGTCTGAGTGACCGGCCGGCAGGGTTATCCAGGAGGTCAGTCGTGTACAGAGCAGGTGGACTACATTAAACACAACTACAGGAAACAGAAAGAAACTGCTACATGTGTAGCATCCCTGACGCTTCAGTGATGCAACAATTTGAACAATTCATTCTTTGATGAAATACTTCCAAATATGGCTCCATGGCTTTTTTTTGAGTGTAAAAAAACTAGTACAATAATTTGAACTTTCACCTTAGAAAAGTAAGTTCACCTGCTGCCTTTTAACATGACATTGCACTTAAGTTGATTAATTGGTTTGCATTAATCTTGGTTTTGAAATATTAAAACTAGTTGAGTTCAGTTAAATAAGCTCAAGAAATACAAAATATTATTAATTATTCTAATCCAAAATCCAATGGTAAATGGAGAGCATTTATATAGCACTTTTTTGACCTTAGCTTGGTCCTAAAGCGCTTTACAAGGCATCTCATTCACCCGTTCACACACACTCTCACACACCAGTGGCTCCCGAGCTGCCATGCAAGGCGCTAGTCACCATTGGGAGCAACTTAGGGTTCAGTGTCTTGCTCAAGGACACATCGACACATGGACAGGAGGAGCTGCAGATCGAACCCATGATCTTACAATTTGTAGACGACCTGCTCTACCTCCTGAGCCACAGCCACCCTCCATAATCAATGTTTTATAAATATAACTTTGACATTCCATATTACATAAAGTAGAAACTAAAACATATATCTTTACAATAAGTAAAATAGTAAAGATGAGATCATGTGACTATATCATGTATGATGCTTTACAGTGTGAGTGAATTTTGATTTCAAGGTTTTTTTTTTTTAATGTATCATAGACATGTATTCCTCATAATAAATTAATTGATAGCTTGACTGTAAAATTAATGAAAAATAAATAAACCGCTTTACAACTAAATTAAAGTTAAAAGAATACTTGTTTTTCTGTAAATAATAACACAGTTTACTGCTTTTGTTCTGGGTGAGTGTGAGTGGCTATTTTCAGTCATTTTATAACTGAATGATCAGTCATGGAAATAGTGATTTATTACTGTTAAGAAATTATACTCAGACTCATGTTATGCAGGTTATGTTTTACCAGTGTTTGTCCATCTGTTAACAACATTATGTAAAAACTACTGAGCAGATCTCAATTATTATTTTTTGTGATAGAAAGGAACACATTATTACATTTCAGGCAAGATCAGAGAAAATGTCCTGTCTGGAAAAAAACAAAGTAATTTTCTCTGTTATAATGAACGGATGTTTTGACAAGATAGTGTTTCTATTTCACCTCGAGAGAGCAACAGTGTTCAGTCTATAGCATCAGTACAGCCGGATTATACCTCGGTGGAGGTTCGTGCTCTAAGTGGAAATACGTGGAAGTAAGTCATAACTAATAAGTCTTAATTTATGATCAACTGGACACTGTTTTCCAAGATGGCACCTCAGTAATTCTGTTTGAGACTTGTAACCTACTGTCACCGCACAGACTGATGGACAGGCCAACCTGGAGACACTTCCATCTGTACTGTAATGTTGTCAGAGCTCAGTGTCACTGGTGATGGTGTCTAAACAGACTCACTGCTATGATTAGCAGCAGTGATCACCTCAGAGGCTTGGGGGGCACCAGGCCTCGCATCTGGCCCTCCATGGCATCCTGGATGTTGCCTGAGGAGTAGAGGCCTATAGGAGTGTTGTAGGATGTGCTGACCACCTGACGCTTGTCGTCAATGTTCGCTGCTGCAACAAACGGCTGAGCTTTTCGGTTGTGTGCAGTGCCGATTGGTTTATATTCCTGTAGGGAAAAGAAAGAAGTAAAATGATGTGATACAACATGGCTACACAAATGTAAAACACAAATCCTGTCATCATTCAGTCTTACAAACCTGCTGTTCTGCTTCCAGGTTCATCTTATATGGGTGAGCTCTGCCGTCCTCAGTGACACGTGGCGACCATAGTCTGGATTCATTCCTGAGAATTCAAACCAGATCCTGGTCAGAAGGTCACCTCAGAAAGTCTCATGAACTGTTACATGTCTGATAAAGTTAAACTGAATTCATCAAGACTGTGGATTTATTTGATGTTAGATATTTGCTGCTACTATCGCTCTGTGATATGTAAAGGAAATCTAATGATGTAAACTCACAGCTGGAAAAAAAAAGCCTTGAGATTATAAAGCAATAAGTAAACTGTATATACAATAACTTTTGTGAATGAAATGCAGATTAGCATTTAGATTAGAGTGAATATTGTTTAGGAATAGTTTATCCTCGGCAGAAAAAAACAAAACACATTTTCCACAAATTACATTATCAGCCTACGGAGCCTCTACGGGGATATGAATTAAAAAATAATGGAGAGAAAAAAAAAGTGCCGGTATAAGTATCTCGCACGCACGAGATAGCAAATAGCATTTCCGGTATACAGAAGAAGCTGAAGTTCCCGGTCTACCTTAAAGTGACATAACACCTGTGGATGGCGGTGTTCAGTCATTTTGAAGCTAATTAATGAACTGAAGAATTGAACAAATTATACACACTATTCTGTATAACGCTACCTCGTGCGCACCAGATAAGTGTCTCGTTACTTTTCAGGTGTGCACGAGATTCTTATACCGGCACTTTTTTTTTTTCTCCATCATTTTTTCTTCTTCATATCCCTTTTAGGAGTTCCGATATGGACAGATGTTTACTTCTTCCCAGTCCAAACTGCAAATGAAAGACTAAATAACCTCCTTGTGACAATGAGTCAGTGACACTGAAATCTAAAAATCCTCAGCTTTAACTTTACACAACATGATGCTGCAGAAATGTTAATCACTTTAATCATACCAGTAGCAGGCAGCCTCTTTGGTGATGGAGGCAAGTATCAACATCATATTTGGATACATCAGCTATGTACATACACAATGAACCTACGGCAGCAAAAAGGGTGAACACAGTAAAAACAAACACCTGTAAATTGACCAGCCTGACACACAAATGCAACAAATAAGCTTCAAAAACACATTAATTACTGCAACACTAATGATCATTTTAATATACTGAACCAGTGCTGCTTTTACACTAACCAAAGTTTGTGTGCATGTTCACGCTGCTGCTTACAACCTTTCAACAGTGAGACACAGCTGATGGGTGGCTTCCTTTATTTTGTTCTGGGCTTCACAGTGCAGCATGTCTGTGGCCGGGACTCCCTCGATGGCCAGGAGGACGTCCCCGGGACACAAGTTTGCATTGGACGCCTTACTCCCAGGAGTGATCTGAATGGGAGGAGATGACGGGAAAAACACAGGAGACAAAGGACAGTGTCGTATGTGCTGACGCAAAATAGTACAGTAACAATACTGATGCCTATGCAGGTCGCAAAGGGTCAGTGAATGCTTTGGTTACAGTCCATGTAGTTCGAGTGTAGTATTATTATTTTAGGATGACTCAGCAGAAAATTTACACCAGTGATTTATCAACCATCTCTATTCTGTGAATTTTTACACGATCTTTGTTTGCTTTTATTTTGCCATTGCATCACGTCACTAAATAATAATCCACTGTAAAAGAAACCAATCAACAAATATGATCTCTTTTGAGTTTCAGCCAGAAACAAACAAAAATATGCCCTCCTCAAATTCAGCTGACCACTGTAGTAGCTGGAGGTCGTGAGAAGTTTGGGACCTCATGAGGCAGAAAAGGTTGAAACACCCTGAATGAAAACGTCACTGGAGATGGTGGGAAATGACTGCGGTGCTTGTTGGTGGTTTGTTTTTACAAAGTTATTTCCTATTAGTTGTTTGATTGTTTGCAGCTATAACAAACAAAAAATAACTGTTTATTTTAGTAACACGTTATAAATCACACACACACACACACACACACACACACACACATGGTGTATTCATATTTATTCTAAAATGTAAAATCAGGTCTCAAGAAGTTCATTCATCAAACAGAGACCTTACATCACTTTATTCACCAAGCATGACTAACCTTTCAGCTCTTTGTTGTTGTTCAATCATCTTTTACTGACTTTATATCAAAAGGCTGTTATTTTCTCCTACTACTGTAACTCTAATTTATAGTTTTTAAATGCTTAATTTTGTCAAATGTCTCTCTGACCTGGTGATAAGGACAAGGAGACTTCTTGTATTTCAACACTTTCTCAAATGTCTCTTATCCATGGAGCCCAAGGCTGTTCATTTTGGCCTTCCTTACAGTTCGGCAGCTGTTACAAACTAAATTTGTGGCTGTTTTTTCAGGTGGAAACGGCAACAACAACAAGAAGAAAAAAAGTCCAGGGCTTAAGAAGTTAACTTAGAGCAAGACAGGAAGGTATGTGAGAGGATAGCTGTTGTTTGCTTACAGCGATCACATCCAAAATCAGTATTGGATTGAAGGTTGGATAATCTTATGTAAATTTTAATTAAGGTTTCTTGAAGAAATATCATGAGAAAGCTGCATGTTCTTCTTTCCATTGTCTGTGGAATAACTAGTTATTGTAAATGTACCACAGAAAAATGCCTCTGGTCACAAAACAGAAAACTGAGCCTCTCACTTCCTCGTCTCTCTATAAATCTCATTCACACAGTCCAGTATGTACAGATGGTGCAGGCCGTGTGTTGGTCTGTTCTCCATCACTGGCACCTCATCTCTTCATACAGTACTCAGTGACTCGCCCTCTTGCTCGTTTCCCCTGCTGGGATCACAGCTTTATGTGATTTTCTTAATACTCCTGCAAAACACAAAGCACCGCCTCCACTAAGAAGCAGAAATATTCACTTAGACTCAGAACTGAAACCATTCAGGCCATTCATGACCTCAATCTGCAATTTCTTCAAAACCTGCACTCTGACAAACAGTGGCTGCTCTCTGAGATGCAGCAGGAGGATCTCTGGTACAGAAACGTATCGCCCTGGTTGGTATGCATGCGTGTAAACTGTCCATCTCTTGTCATGGAGATAAAATAAACACGCACTGCTTCCCACTAAGTGACAGCATCCAGATGGAATATGTATCATGTTGGCCGGGAAGCGATGAAGATGAACAAGGGTCTCGGAGAATACCTCAAGAGGCAGCTTCAAACACTCCCACTCACACTACACAGGGCATGACCTATGATCAGTCATATTGCATTACTGGGCATAGCTACACTGCAGTGTTACATTTAAATTAGGTCATCTGCCTATAAATAGCTGTGGATGAAAGTGCTGATGGGATGCCTCATACTGCCAAAGAGGGAGCAGTAACTTACAGTTAGAGAGCTGCTGTGGGACTGTAGCTTTTACTGCTGGGATGTCTGTGAACTCAAATATATTTATTTATTTATTTATTTTGTGTCAAACATTTGTCTTTGTTGAAATTACAAACATATTTCCATCTTTTCTTAATGTCTTTCTGTCTCGTGTCTTATTGGTTCGCATCCTTGTGTTCTTCCTACTCTCCATTTAAACTTTCTGTCATTTTGCACATCCCTGAGTATGTCTTGTATTAACTGAATCCTGTTGAAGTACTAGAAAGCACTCAGCATTAAGCAGCTGAATAAGGTAATACAGAGTTAAAACAGAATGAATATTGGACCAGAAACTAAGAAATGCAAAAGGTCACAACATCCACAAATCAATCTGTGATAAATTAAAGTTAATAACCTCAGATTATCAACAATGTTGTGATCAGGTCAGGTCGTTTAGCATGTAACATGGGTCTCAACCTGAAGCCAAGACAATGACATCATAGAGGTTATTTTCTCAACTCGACGAAGCTCCTGCAGGGAAACGTAATACATCGTGCAACTGTTTCCACATGCTATGTAGCTTTCCTCATGAGGAGAAAACTGATCTTGGTGTGTACATTTTCACAGTGTCCCTTTAAGGCTGCCGCTGAGCGCTGAAGAGAAAAAGATGATTATCACTCGTGTTTACTTTCCCCAACCAGCTGGGAACACCGGCGGGTTGTGAGGAGGAGGATGTTCGTGACCAAAAATGGCAGTGAAGGCAGACGCTGGATGGAGCTGGTGGTTTCACTGCAACTTTAATTTGTCACGTAGACAAAGTATTTTCAGGTATATATGAGCTTTTCAGAGTATTTTATTGAACTGATGTCTCTTTTAGAAATACATTTAGAACATTACTTCTTGTATTACTGCTTGCGTATTGTTTACGTTCCCTGATTCATCACCCATCCCGGTCTTCTCTCATCACTGTTCTCGTATGTGCCTGAGTGTCCACTAACATGACAGGTGTGGAGTTATTGGATAGAGTCAGTGGTTTGTGAGCTAACTCTGCTTTTTGGTCAGTAGTTCCTGAGGTCTTTCTCTAAATATAGATAACCTCAACAGAGGGGGATTACTGAACTCTTCTCATCTGACCCTGTGTGACTCTGGGGATTCAGTCCACAAATGAAATGAGTCGACTACACACTGATGGAGACACAACTGTTCCTATACAGAGAGTTTCTGCCTGTGTTTCATAGTACTGAAAAAAAGTTTCTGTGCAAAATATGAAAAAAAATTACAATACTGAAAAGTGATCGGATGAAATTACAATGTTTTCCCAGGAAAGCTTAAAAATAGAGATGTGTTGCAATAAGGTAACATGTGTCTGTATGTTAGGTTCAGTATTTCTTTGAATGTGTTGACTTTGTGTTTTTGTTACATTGTATCAAACTGTAGTGTTTATTTGAGCAATAGTGTAACATTTTGAAATATCCTTATGTGTTCTAAGCCTTTTAATTAAGAAGCTACAAAGAGCAACTGGTTAGCATAGCTAGCATAGCTTAGCACACAGTCTGAAAGTACAGTGAAACAGCTAGCCATGCTTTTTCCAGCGCTAACAGTTAGCCTACCTGCAATCCTAAAACAAAGAGCGAGATATAAAGTGTTAATGAGTGAGCTGCTTTTCCCCTTCCTCTAGTCTTTGTGCTATAAAAGTGTTGGACTGGTAGCTACATATTTATCATCTTATCTGACTTTTATCAAGACAATGTCAATAAACCATTTTCTCAAAATGCTTTTATTGGTATCTTTGGTGATTCAGTTGTTTGCTTGTACTTTGGATCAACAGGAAATACCATATTTGTTCCAGGAAATCATCACTTTCATGACAGAAGAAGATAAAAACTTTCACACAGATTTCCTTTTAACCTTGCAATCAATCATTTCTAAAGTACTTGTAATGTAGTTGTTACTCCCTAGTATGTAACAGTTCAGTTTTCTTCCACTCTGGCTGCCTCTCATCCCCCAGCTCTGCCAGTTTACATTGACAATAAGCTGCATGATGCTGTGAGCTGAGCCAAAGTTAAAGTTTACAATCTTCTGAGCAGCTGCACTGTTATAATAGACGTATCACAACACTGTTCTCGCCAGTCCGATCACTGACAAATCTATTCTTCTCTGTGTTGACTCAGCTGCCAGCATCAACGTAATGTGTGGAGGATTATGCAAGTTTTTCCAAACATAAAATTTCTGTCTCAGGAGGATTTTCTGTTCTTTATTTGGTCAGATTACATGTTTTTCATCAAGTTTCAGTTTAAAATCATTCGCACATGCTGCAGCATTAGAGTCCATTTTTAGGGAATATTTTCCATGGCCCTAAATTCTTCTGTCTGAAATCCACTCAGTGAGACGTGTGTGTGTGTGCGTGTGTGTGTGCGTGTCAGAGTACAATGTAAGCTGCTATTTGTATCTAAGCCTCTTGCATTTACTGTGGCACAGGTGCGAGTGCCACACCACACCAGGACGTTTCTAGAAATGAACCGTCCGGGAAACAGAGATTCATCAGGACTGGACCATCAGAGGACAAACACATTTATATTTACAAGTTTGGATCCAACAACCTTAACAATGTACAAGGAAATGAAAATAATAAAACTATGTCAGAAGTTTTTTGGTTTTTTTTTAAATCAAATTATTACAAAGAAGGATGAAAACTGAGTCCTTTACCTGCTGTTCTTACAATAGAGACCTCATCACTCACTCACCCTGGAGATGGTCAGGGGTTGGTTGAAGTCCTTTCCTCCTGTCAGGCGGAAACCCCAGGGGGCCGGCCCATCCAACACGACATTCACTGGCATGACCCTGTAACGTCTCCTAGCTGTTAACAGCAGCAGCACGGACAGCGGACTGCACACCGCTGGGATCACACTTAAAGAGCAGAGGACTATCAAAGTGATGGAGATTTTGAACCATGTGAGGGGGGTCAGTGGGAGGAGGCTGGAGAGACCACGCCCCAGGAGGGAGGTAATTGGTCAGATTTTGGGAACTCAGTCTGTCTGTCCACCACCACTTGATCACTTAATTCTGTTGAGCACCTTTCTTACATTTTCTTTTGTCTTATTTCCTCTCTCCAAACAGAGGTCAGCGTTTCGCCTCATAAATCAACTAAAGAATCATTTGTGGTACTAACGAGCCGTTTTGGCTCCCAGCCGACACGCGTGCCTACACGCACACTTGCAAACAGAGTTAAGATGTAAACCAGCCTCCGTCAGAAGCCTTCTCATCCCCGGGCAGCTCAGAGTCTGGCTGGCCTCCTCTCGCTCTGCTTGATGGGTCTTGCTGCTCCTGTCCTTATTTGGTCTGGAGGCGAAGCTCCTCTCTGAGGCCCTGAAGGTCTCACAGACACATTCCAGCCACTATTGATCTGGATGGGACCCAGGACTCTCACTCAGCCATCCAGTTTAATTCTGACCTGTTGTATTTGCGGTACATCAGAAACTGGGTTCTGCCTTGTCTGATAACATGAGTTACTTCTCATCTCTCTGAAGACTCCAAAAAAATCTTAATTACTCTGCTCGTTCTGGGGGATCACAGTGTTTTATTGCAGCCAACTCAGGATATTTCCTCCCTGATTGCCACATGCCTTTCATGTCTGCATAGTATCAAAAACTATAAAAAGGGGCTTTATGCGCCCACTGGAGCCCTGTGTCAACAAACTGTGAGGAAGGCATGTTAATCTCTGTCATCCCCTGTCTGACTCTCCCTCTGAACAGGGGATGTTTTCATCATGTAAATGAAACAAAGTGCCATTAAGAGTCCAGCGTAGACCATCTGCGCTGCACTTTGAAAAGACTTTTCTAATCAGATTGTTGGTTTGTTTTGGTGGTTACCATGACAAAGTAATTCACTATCACATAAGTGTTTACAGTACAACATTTCTCTTCAATTGTAACAGTAGTAAAACTTTGGTGGAAGTAACAGTTTTGTTTTTGTATTTGTGTATTCATTTCCTTTTTCTCTCTCTAATGCTCACCAGCTCATAAATAAAAGCCTGGGAGCATGCAGTACACATACAGTGTACAGCTCTGAGGCAAGTAAGTGTAATATGTGGTGTCATCAAGTCATTTATACAACTATGCATGTTATATAAGTTGTATTTCTTTTTCAACACAGACCTATTTTAAAAAACCCCAAAACTTCTTTCTGATCCACAGTCTGTGAGGTTGGGTAAAGCAGTTTCCCAACTGTCACTAATTTAACATTTGAAAGTGTTGCACCTGTGACCTCACCCAGCAGTAAAGCTGAGGTGTTGCAGTGTGTTTCTAAATAATACATTAATGGACTGTTTGAAAGATTTTGATGGGACAATATGTTCAAGGAGGAAAGTCCTAAAAATCAGCTGTAGTGTTGACCTTGCCTTAAAGTTTTCGATTGTTAACTTGAGCTTGCCAGCTTGTTCTCATTGGCACATCAGCGCCACCAACTGGTAATGTGTGGGACTGTGTGAACTAGAGATAGATGTATCACACAGTCTGTGACAGTCCTGGATGTTGTGATTCTCTCTGGTCCGTCAGGTTGAAGACCAGCCACACCATGTTACCTCTGCAGCTAAAAATCTTTATTCTTTACTCCAAACTCCTGTCAGATGTTTTGTCAATTTAGGAAATCCTCATTGTTTGTACAAAACATCATTCAGATTACTCCTAACTTTAGACATGTATGTGCATGAACAATATGAGTGGAAAAATTGAGTTACAGCATGATAGTAATTTGTGTGGTCTCTGTCCATCCCCGACCTCTGGCACGATATCACCTCTGTGCTTGAAAGTCAAATTTTAAAAGTCCTTTAAACTTCCTGAGATTTTCTTTTCAAAGTTTTTTTTTCTCTTAATATGAAAGGAAAAAAATAATTAGAGATATTTCATCTACCAGCTGGATTTTATTAGCAATACAGCCTCATAAAATCATTCAACAAATACTAAGATATTGTAGAAATACTTAGCTCCAAGAGTGTGCGTTGAGACTGATATCAACATGAATAACATAAGATTTACATTTTCATAACACGTATAAACATTTCAGGAGTCAAATTCACGTCTTCGGTCCAAATGTGTTGTTACGCTCGTATCAAAGGCGAACGAGAGGCCCGCTGGATGTTTAAACACCGAAGAGTTTGGGGTTATGTTGTCGGCACACGTTCTACTCTCTCTTGGGGTTTTCTAGACTACATATGCATAAATTAAGTTTTTGCTTCACAAAAGAGATTTACATATACATGGCTATTAAATGAGTGGGTTGGATGTAAGGCAGCAATCACCAACTCCACTCGACCTACCTACAGTTTAAATACCTCACGGACTCTTAAAACAACAGTTGACTGGAGCAGAGAAACGAAACGCCTACGAGCCTGGCTACGTGGAAATTAGCACCACTGATGAAGAAAACGTGAAGAAAGAAAGAGAGGAAACCAAAAGTGATGGTGGGTGAGAAAAAGCTGACTTTATAAAGCAAGTGGATGTTGGCCATTTTACAGCTCTCATACAAAAGGGTTACAAAAACACAACAGACACACACACTCGCACATTCACACAGTGTTCTCACACAAGCTGAAATAGTGAATGACAGGGAGTGACGTGAAGGACGATGAATGATAAAATATCTTAAGGTGCTTTAACAATTGTTCTGTTGTCAGTGTCCATCCTTTGTGAAACACAAAATGAGAAAAACAACAACAAAAAAAATAAACACAGATCGTGTTGACTGAGCAGGACAAAGATGGAAATTGTCAGTTATCCAAACGTTACACACACATGAACTGTGATACACTACCCACTCACTCAACAACAGGGTTAAAAAGATGATGAAAACCTGCAGTTACATGACTGAAGTTTTCCGAAAATGCCGTCTCATCCTGCATCCGACTTAAATAAATTCAACATTAAACAACAGGACACCTGGCAATTCATCACCGCTCATTACCTATTCATCACTCTCCTATCTGCACAATGATACTTGACAATAAAATAACAATCCTTCAAAATGTACGTTAGGTGCTGTTAAAATATGTTGTTTAAAAAAAGCAATGTGGTTTTCCACCCTTTCTAAAAATGTCTTGTAACACAGTTTGACCAGCGTTCATTGTCTAATAAATATAATACCTAAAAAGGTCAGTAACCTTTCTGCATACACTTTCCACACATGACCACGTCCCCTGAAGCCCCACAGTCAGAGTGACCTGTTGTGTGTAAAATCTGAAGAAAAAAAAACAAACACAAACTTGTGTTCAAGTTCTGTTAAAGTGCATCAATCCTAATGTGAAAATTGATCAAACATCAAAATCAACAAACTGATCTTTGTGTTTTCTAATCTTATATTTAGACTATTTCCTGTTTAGTAGAGCAGTGTCAGTGCTGTTTTCCAAATGTACCAAGGTGCAATATTTGAAATGATTGACTGTAGATTATGATTATCCTCAAATTCTTACCAACCAATAGAAACCTGGAGTAACATATTAATTCATGCACAGTCTTTTCCACATGTAACTGTGGGAAGTATCATCCTTTCACCTGGCACGATAATGCAACATGTTGGCTGATTGGCTGTGATCTCCAAAACTGAACCGTAATAACAAAATGTAAGATACTGAAGAAAAAACAAACTGTGATCTTAGTGATCTTACTGCCCTTAAACAGTTGAAATAGAAAGGAGAGCCTCACAGCGGTCCTTTGATATCCATCCATCACTGTCAAAAGTTAAAGGTCACAGACTGGAGCACAAATTTTGGGTTCTCCATGATAGAAAAATAAGGGTAAAAAGAGAAGTTTATAAAACAATATTATTTCATAGAAGTCGTCCATTAAAGATGGCTAGTTAGAGCTAAAGTATTCTGTCTGTGTGAAGCCGACGAGCCACACAAACACGCAAACACATAAATGTGCGGCAGGTCTGCGTTGATGTCCTGTGGGTGCTGTGCTGAGCGCGATGAACGTGTCACAGAAAGGGGCGGGGCCAGGGGGAGTCTGGAATCATCATTATAGCTGCTTCACGTAGTTTCCTGGGAAGGTTCCAAACAACTTGCTCCTTCGAGAGGTCCCTGCAGAAACACAGAGCAGTAGTAGGAAATCATCAGACTTTGAAACTACATCTGAAACCAGGCTGTTGCAGTATTAGTAACTATTACTCAGTGTGTGACCTTTGACATTGTATACCTTATTTTATCCACTTTATTCAGTCTGAAACTACAGCTACAACATATACAAAGCACTTGACATAGTTTTTGTTTCCATTTTTATTATATTGATCAAAGCTCATCTGTTACTAAGGAGAGCCCAGCTTAGCTTAACTAACAATGTTTTCCAGTGTGTTAGTTTTCAATCATGGAGATGTAAACATGGTCAAACAGATTGTTAGGAAAATTAAACTGCTCAGCTGTGAGGGATCATGTTGACTTTTTCATAGACAGGTAGATAATGAGTATGTGATGGGACCATAGTGACATCTAGTGGTGGGAGTCTGTTGATATCTGCAGTGTAGAGATTTCAGGGGAGTCTCTCTTCATCTGAATCAAGGGGGTGAGGATAGATGGTGTCATAGGTTTTACAGATTGTAAAGCCCCACGAGGCAAATAAGTCATGAAAACCTTTGATTTAACTACATGCTATTTGGTGGATGAAGTATTCAGATTCCTAACTTTGTGTAAAAGTTATTACACTATAGGGAGCATTTCACCATTGCAGTTAACTAGTTTGTACTGTATACAACTGGAATCTCAATCTGTAAAAATGCATCATACTTTATAAATAATAATCTGAGAGGTGTCCCTGGAGTTCACCTGTATTTGGGTCAAGACTGGTCAGCATGTCTGCCACCTTGTGGCTGTTAGTGGGAGTGTCCACAGGAAATATTCTCTGTGCTGTACTGATGGATTTGTGATCTCTGTCTCTCATTGTTTTCAGTTCTTTATACAGTGTCACAGTAAAAAATAATAATCATTCTTTCTTTAATCAATGTTTTTTCTCCTCTTACCAACAAACCAGCCATCGTCACACTTCTCCATCACATCAACGATGTCTCCTTCCCTCAGCTCCAGCTCGTCCTCGTTGCGAGGCATGTAGTTGTACAGGGCCTGGTACCTGTGTTGGAAAAACAGATGTGAACCATCCATGATGTGCTGCACTGAAGATACTGAGAAATAATGAAAGTACTATTTGAATTTTCACTGTAGCTTTTTAAAATCTCTTCAACTAGGACATATTGTTTTTATATTTTAGATATCATTCAAAAAAGGATTTATTTAGAATGACTCTTTACATATTATGTATCTTCCTAATGCTGGATAAAATGAAAAGTATTAGGACACTCATAGTAATATTGATAACAAATCTCACTTACGGGTCTCCTCCACCGTGGAGTGCATCCTGTACTAATCGCTGAAGAGGAGACAGAGAGAAAATAAATCAAAATCTTTTCTTCAGGCTTTCAGGAAGAAGGATGGGTGGATGTTCTGACTCATTAATCAGGGATACAACAACTACCTCTTCTCAGTGAGGATGATTACACTGTTTTTTATAATCAGCATGATACAGAATGTGTGGATATGAGTCATGAATGATACAGGTATTTCCTGCACAGCTGTGCAGTAAGAGCATGGTTGAATGAAGACATGTCCCCCTACCCTTCGACCTCTAATGGGTGACAGATAGGACCTCCGGGACAAGATGGGGCTACGAGGAGGTTTACCACCAACAACTGGATCCTGCTTAACAGGCAGAAAGACCAGAAGCGACAGACCTATCATCTTCAACAGCAACCAAGTCAGCGACCTTCACTGTGAGCTGAACACGCAGGCACAAAGTCTGACAACATGCTGTAAAACACCATCCATCAACATGCTGATGCCGATAAAAAATCCTCCGAACCACACTGCAGCTTAACCAACAGAAGCAACTCACACTCTGCTGTTTACGTCCGTATCTGCTGCCCAGAGATCATCACACTGCTACTTTCATGTTAATGTATAAAGCAGATTAGTGTATAACACACACAACTCTTAAAAATCTAAAATATATTCATCTGTTGATATATTTTGAGTAGAAAGCATTCTCCATGTAACCCAAAGACAATCAATTTACAATAACATTAAACAGAGACGAGCATAAAGTTGTGGAGGCATTTTCCCCACACGAATGAATGATTAATAAGACTGATCACTACAACCATCGTCTCAGCTCCACCACTCAACTGCACAATCGTTAGAACACACGTAGTTAGATGCTTTCTTATCATAATCATCCTCCTCACAGTTTAAATCAACCCCATCATCTCCACATTGCAGCTTTACCTTCACCTTGGGAGACCTACGTCCTGGGTGGGGTACAGCGGGGACAGTGGGGGGAGAACGTGGAGTGGAAAGGGGAGGAGGAGAGACAGCTTTAGCGGGAGACGGGGTGGGAAGGGACAGAGGTGGCTCCGAGACTGGACAGGATGTGACTGGACGGGAAAGACAGGGAGGGCTCGAGGGGTGAGAGGGGTGATGGAGAGGTGGTGAGACAGGAGGAGAGACTGGAGGCAAAGGAGAGGTAGATAGTTTAGGAAGGGACGGCCGAGGGGAGACGGGAGGAGAGGGAGGGATGACGCTACGATCATGATGTTGTGACCGGGAGGAAGAGGAAGAAGAGGAAGAAGGGGGGAGTGCGGAGGTCAGAGGTGGTGGTATGGAGGGTGAGGAGAGAGCGGGGTGAGGAGACTGTGTCAGAGTGGGAGGAGAGGCTTCTACCTATGGAGGGTAAAGACACACACACATAAATACTGAAGCTAAATAACATGATGGGAACTTTAGAAATCCTGTAATGCTGCTTTTTGTACTTTACTAAACACCAGAAGGGACATGGAGGGATTTTTTTTTATTATTGTTTTTTACAAGTTACACCCCCACCCAAAAAAAACCCCTAAAAATTTTACTTGTGAGTGACATTTGGAAGGCAACAGAAAAACATAAACAACAAAATAAATAAAACAAACTAAAATTACACAAAATCAAGACAATATTGGATTTTATCTTTTAATATGCAATTGTACACAGAAAAAATCTATAG
>OOFC01029662.1:0-16103 GCA_900323345.1 Pseudochromis fuscus | reverse complement strand
CTGCAGAATACACTGAAAAAAAAAGGTTAAAAGCACTTAGAAACATACAAGAAAATGGCTTGAGGGGAAGAAAATGATTTGGATTTAAAATGATGATTCATAAATCAATCTTCAAAACAGACAAATAAAAACAACCAAAAATATAATTATTAAAATATATATTTGTTTATGCCAACCAGCAACCCTGTGTGTAAGAAAGTACATTTCTAAAAAACCCAACAGTAAATACGTTTGAATGAAACTGGACTGCAACCAGACTATGGTTACTATTAATGCAGTAGGGAATCCTATATATGAATGAACTGAATGTGTCAGTAAAACGTTCAACAACAAGATATTTTTCACTAAAACATTGGATCAGTATCCCCTTACAGTGATCACAGTAATATTTCAAAAAAGACTGTTGTGGTTTTAACAAACAAAACTATATTCTTCTTCTATCCCGTATCCCAAACGCTGTTGTTTTCTATACCTCTCCATAGATTTATATCAGGATACAAAGCCCAGCCTCTGGCGTGCGGTGTGGTGAGCTGAGTGCTTTGTATGCCCCAGTTCTGGTGCAGTTCAGAAATAGGGCACTTCATTCATTCATTCATAAAATTCAGTTCATCCAGCCAGTACTTATGCTGCACCTAAAACTGGGAAAATTTTGTTGCATATAAATGTCATTTCTAAAAAACAGGGTTGCAATCAGAGTAACTGCTGTAAATTCTCAAATATTTACTTTAAATTTGTAAATTGCAGAGGAAACCAGGCGTTTACTTAATAGAGTCTCCTGTTGAGTCCATATGAACTCAGCCTGTTTTCTGAACTGCTCTTCTTTTAATTTGACACTTTCACAATACAACTACAAAGTCATGTCTTACTTGTTGGGCTGCTCTGATTTTCCCAACAGGCATATTGATCTCCTTACTTATTAATTCTAATCAATTAATTAGGATACTTTACCATTGCTGCATTCTGTATTGCAGAAATCCTAGTATTTTCTGCAGTATTTCAAATTAAAAGCACTCCAGTAGCTCAAAGGACATAATCCTTCCAGCCCTTTAATGTGAAACATTTGCTGGAACTGTTTAGTTTCTATGACACTAGCACAGAGTAAACAATTGGACAGATCATACTTGAGAATTTACAGTAAATGAGTCTTAATGAATGTCATACAAAACAAAAAAGCACAGTAATGAAAGTGTCTGTGGAACAATGAGAATGATTGGGCAGCAAGTGCAGGCAAAACTAAAAGAGACATCGAAGTGCATGTTTGTAGATGCATACCTGTATTCATGTATTACATGTATACATGCATATATATGTGTGGGAAATATTTACGTGTTGCTATGACTAACAATGCAGAGTGCATATGTGTGTATTTAAGGTGCAATACGTGTATTATCTCCACCTGAATAACAGAGACCATTTCCATTGCCCTGCTCCTCTCCATATTCATTATTGTTTGAGGTCTCCAAGTGTCGTCCGTAACAGGCACTGATTGGTGACTGTAGCCGTGGTGACTCTACCCGTGGTGTGGAGGGCTCCCCTCTATATGAGGCATACCCAGTGGGGCTCCCATCTGGGTACAAAGATGCAGAGGAGTGACCCCCGTGCCAACACCCTCTCCTCCCCCGCAATGAGGAGCTTCGCTCAGGCACATTTGGCAGCAGCTCGGCCAGGATTCGCCTCAGGATGCTATCGTCAGGTGGTCTAGTGCTTCTGTGGCCTCTCTCTGCTTGAATGTGCTCATATATATCTCTCAAGGCTGCATCTAGTGCTTCATAAATGGCCTGTTTGGACTTGGGTCTGCTACCTCGACCTCCGCCACCACTGGTTCTTCTCGAGGTAGGTGGTGAGCCCTTTTTCCTGCGGAAAGGCACTGGGCTGACCAGGAAGGCCAGCTTGGACATCGCTTGCTGGGACTGTGAGCTCTGGACCTGGGAATGGCTGCCGCGGCTCTGCTGTGAAGGTCTCTGGTGCTCCTGCCGTGCTCGTTCTCTCTCATGGCGAAGCATGGTCGTGAAACGTGTATATGAGGCCGGACAGCGGCCTTTGCAGCTACTGATGAGGTGGCGGTGCTGGTAGCCCTGGCTCTGGCCTAGACTTTGGTGACCAGGATGATGGTGGTGATGGTGGTGATGATGGCGGAGGTGGTGGTGGTGGTGGAGGGTGGAAGAGCCGTACAGGCTCTCAGAGGAGGTTAGTGAACAATGGTCAAAGTCACTCTCGCTGCAAAATGAGGAGCCCTCCACCTGGATGAAATCACTGAGGTCAGATGCAACAGCGTCTTGTTCACTGTCAGAATAGTCAGGGTTGGCTTGTGGGCCTTGGGGAACAGGAGGGGGAGCAGGAAAGGACCGGCCACGGCCAGGCTCTGGCCCCACACGAGGCTGGCCCTCAGGTGGACTACGAGGTCGATGCAAGTGATCCATGGCGTGAGGTACTGTTACGCTGTTGCCGTTGTTGTCTTCTTCTAGTAAAGATTCTATGGAAAAACGGCGTTTTGGAAAACTGGGCGTGCCACCACCACCACTGCTAGCTCGAGATGACGAGCCGCCTGGTGTGGTGGTGCCCGAAGGCACCTCACTATCACCCAAGTTTGGCATGGATTTGGATTTCTGAATAAGACGTTCATATTCAGAAATACGGTTTGGCACCATATCGCGTGGCACGTCCACACCCCAAGAGGGCATCCAAGGAGAGAGACGATGTCGATGTAGATGAGGTTGACGCTCTAGTTCCAGAATGCGAGCACGGACCGAGCGAATGACTTCAGATGGGATGAGCTGAGCTCGGTCGATCTGGTGCATCTTTCTGTAGAGCTGAAGAAAACCCGGTGAGTCGTGCGCCCGTCGCCGGTGGAGACGGGGCAATGAACAAGTGGAGGTTGATACTGTTGAGGGATTCCCATCGCACACCAGTGAACCGGCACTTTCTGAGCGCGTGGCGTTGCGCCCGCCTGAACCAGAATGGCCATCGTTGAGCAAATCATCACAGCTGCGTGATCTCAGTTTGCCACTTGAGGGGGGCACCTCCTCTGCACTGCTCCATGTCTCCTGGCGTTTTGTCTGCCAACTGTTCTTACAGCAGTCAGACTGCTTTGAGGAAGAGCTGCCTCCTAGGCTGGCGTCCTCATGGACAGGGTCAGAGGGGACAGGGGGCAGAAAGGGGCGCTGATAAGAACCTGGGGAGGTCACACTGTTTGAATACATGTTGCATGCGTCCCCACCTTTCAGATGTCCAATAGAAAGCAGCGTGGTGAGAGAGAAGAAGGAGGAAAGCAGGTTAAGCAAAAGTGTGGAAGAGCTCGGGAGAGGGAGAATAATCAGGAGAGAAAATTGGTGGTGAAAAAAAAAAAGATGATTTGATGGATTTGTTTGTCCTCAAACTCCCACCAAGTACTGAACTTATGATGACACCAGACAGACATCATACTGTTAAAAACATCTCCACTGATTTTCATGTGATGTGGAAAGTACAATACACATGTGTGTCTGGGGAAAAGAAGGAAAAAGATAAAAAAAGAGACACAGAGGGGAAAAAAATGATATAAAAAAGAAATGCTCCTGTATATTTGTGTTTACCTTTGGCTCTGGATGGTGAGGATGGTGAGGAACGGATTACAGTTTTTTTTAGGCTGCTGCTGGGTCTGTAGGCATCCACTGGTTTAGGGGAAGTTGCAGCTCTGCTCTGAGACTGAGCGTTCACTTGGGAACTTGACGGCTCAGACTTCCTTCTCTTCCTGTAGTCGCTGGCAGCACTGCAACACAGACATCAATGACAATTACTTTCAGAACATTATATACAGCTGAAAGCAATTTGAACATGATAAATTAAATTTGGGCACTATAAATGGCCTGTGGGGGAATTTTTTTGATCATATTTCCTGAGTCATAAGTACCTATGAACTAATCATGAAGCATAATGTAAAAATACAACCGAGTGCAAAGTTTTTCTTAATCACTTATTTCCTAAACAATGACAAACAGGAAGAAATGAATAATATAAATTTGCTACTGTGGAGCAAAAACCTCTGTGTTCATCTTAGATTTACACTAAATGTATTTTATGGTCATTTATGGATTGAGAAAATGTTAAAATCCTTCAATATATCGAGCCTAATAAATATTTGTCTGTCACTGTTGTGTCTGAAAAGATGAGACAACTTTGTAAGTGTAACTTTTCTGTTTAAAAATGCACTAATGGGCTTTCTATTGAGATCAAGCACACTTAATGTCACTTACATGAATTACATGGCCTATTCATCACATTCCTATTCTGCCTTTTCTGTTCACCAAGGAAAATGCGACTGAATAAGCAGGCCATTGGTGAAAGGGAGTAGGACGAGGGGAGGAAGGAGGGGGGTTGAGGGAAGGATAGGAGGTGAAAGGCAGAATCAATAGGTTTGCTGGGTTAATTTATTCTGGCTCAGTCAGTGAGAAGGAGATGCAAAGCGTCCCGCTACCGCTGGCAAAAGAAAATAAAGACTAACACTAATCCTTGCAAATCATCATTACTAGCAAACACAGGATATCGGCACCGGCGACAAGGCAAGAAAGAGGAGAGTTTTGATACTGTGCTGAATCACAACAAGGACGGCTGCTGGGGAAAGCATGGGGGAGGGGGATGAGGACGATGCAGAGGAAAATAAAAGAAACAGCAGTTACCTCGCAGGTCTCTCTGGAACCTTGTCAGCAGGAGCGATGTGGAGGGATGTCTGAAATAGGGCAGACAACAAAAGAGAAAAGTGAGCGCCGCAAGAACAAAGACTGGAGGCAGAGCAGCTTACAATGCGAAGCCTGCATGCGGTTGTTGCTGTGCGACACTCAAAACACTCCCCCAGCGTAAGGTGCGATAGACGCTGGTTCCACATGGCACACCTGACCAAGAAGAGGCCAATGGGTGCACACACCGCAGATAAATTTCTGGTCTTTCTCGCGCTGCTCTGAGGGGTGATGGCAAAGGGAATATATTGAAGGATGTTGTGAGCTCAGCTGAGGGGGCAAATGCTGCCCTACAAAACCTGGCATGGATCAGCTGGAATGGGGCTCGGTGGTAAAACTGCTCAATAGCCTTTAATGGCAAAAGGTGAGGAAATGCTAAACATGAAGAGCATTCACACAATAATGCAGGAAACAATAAAACAAACCATGACATCTACTTTGAGAAAAAAGGAAAACAGGCTGTAGTATACAAATGCATAAAATCTTTACATTACAACCAGTTGATTTTCATTCAATCCCAAGCAAACAAGCCTTTAAAAAACTAAAGCAGTATCCCCCTCATCTTCCAGATAATGGCTGGTTGTGAAATCACACTGCATTGGTGCACCAACACATTACATCTTCAGCAATTGTGTCTTAAATATTTCTTTACAATCTAGATTCCTGACATTGGTGAGAAACTGTGGAACAACACAACTGGAACACTCATGAATGTGAGATTACCTCAATGCGCTGGCGAGCGGAGATGTCTGGATTATAATCCAGCCGTTTTTTAGGAGGCTTGAGCCCCAAGCAGCAGCAGTGAGCAGGAAGGGGAGGAGAAGAGGAGGAGGAGTAGGAGGAAGGTGAAGATGAGGTGAAGGAGGAGAAGCAGTGGTGACATCATGGGAAGAAACCAAAAACAAACAAACAAAAACAAGAAACATGTGGAGAGAGTGACACCCGTTAGAGAATCTGAGTAACCAGAGACGGACTAGTTCATAACTATTGCACATGTGCACACACAAACACACACACACACACACACAGCACACACATTCCCTCCAACACACAATCTAATGCCCTCTACCAACACTTAATTCATATGCTAATCTCAGAATAACAGTTAAACTACAAGTTGACAATGCTAAAATAAATTAGGCCTAGTACATCAGTTTTTGTATCATACACACACTGTCACACACACACACACACACACATACACACAAATGTACCCATGTACCACACCCACATGCACAGTGTAAGAACAAGCTGTGAGCAGAAAGCCAAGTGAAGCACAAGCTGCAGTGTTGTGTTTATTTGAGATCAAATGCTGTGATTTAGTGCTGTTTTACTAGTGCAGGTAAACTAGTGTTCATTCGGTCGGTCAAAACATATTGTGACTTGTCACCCCAATAAACACTCAAACACTGAACATACTGGGAGACTCTGTCCCGGCTGGATCAGTTGGTGCATGTAGGGAAACCATCTACACTCTAAAGGCTTATTGAGTGACGTGAAACATTTAAAATATTGCAGGTAAAAATCTCTATATGCAGCTGAACATAACTAGGAGACAAAAACAAAAAAAAGTCATGCCAGCTCCATATGGGAAATTTTCACCTGAACATTTCCAATAAGCTCAGCAAGTCACCACCTGATGTCATGCGCTAGCATGGACAGAGGCATGTCCTCATGACACTTTGTAAGTCAGTCAGTCAGGTTGGGGTAACTTGATCCCACGTTTGTGGCAAGAGGCAACCCCTGCCCTAAGCCAGGAGGACATTATTACCACCTTTACCCAGCAGAGGGCGCTAAAGCATTAGCTTGTAGGCACGCAGAGCATTCCTTTATTCTACCAAAAGTGAGAGGAAGAAATGATCAAATGAATAAACAGGCTAAGGAAAATGCAGATTAACTGAAACATATAACTTTGCATGTACAAGAGATGTTGTAGAAACTGCACAGACTATTTTATTAGGATAGAGATATCAATAGGAAACTCATCTATTGCATATTTATTGATGCTACGATTGATTGTTCTGTGTAGTTTTACAAGATGATCTAAAGCATCTGGTACATACTGCGTTTTAACCATTTTTTCTGGTTGTTTGTAGAAAAGATGCAGAAACGTACCAACTGAAATCAAAGTGTCCGGGTTTGTGTGTGAACATTTCAGTGGCTGCTAGTTACCAGACCAAAACACCCCAGCAACACAGAGACATATCACAGCCTGTCACAAGGGTGTAGGAGGGGATTCACAGCACCAAACAAGTATCACATGCCCAAACAACTAGCCCCACCCAATGGTCTAATAGTGGTAGACGTACGAAAAAAAAAAAGAGCCATGGGTGGGGTGGAGAAAGTGGGTGTATGCCTATGGCAGCGATTGTGGTTGAGGGAGTAGCTAGGCCCTGACTTACCGGCCGCCCAAACTCCAGCTCGGAAAAGAACTTATACCAAGGCTCGTTCTCTAAATCTATGTCATCATAGCTCTGGGAAAGCATGACAGTGACAGAGAGAGGAGGTAAAAGACAGAAGAAAGGAAGTGTGGAAAGGAATCACACACAAAGAGAGACATGGACCTCATGGTTAGGAATGGGCAGAAGTGGCACTGAGAGATGGACACAGGATGAACCAGGATGAAGACTGGCTCAAGGGAACAAATGTGATGATGCAGAACCCATTCATGACTTGTGTACTTCATTCTACAATACATTGCTGGCAGTATGACATCACAGTCAGCCAGCCAGGTGCCACACAGCACTGTACTCCAAATACGGGTTTAGGCAAAGTGGCAAATATGGTCTTAATTATAACTGTACAAGATCAAAGTAACTGTACATCTTTCAAAATCTGAGTTATGTCATTGTGTTTTTCTTGTACATCTTAAGAGCTTTTTATGGTTTGTCATATGCAAAGTAGTGGGAAGTGTGTAGCAGTTGAAAGAATAACTTGACACAAATCTGCCACATTCTTCCCCTGTAGTCCAACTCAATGTTATCCCCCACTGGCACAGTTAACACATAACGTCTCACAAAAGAGATACCATTGAGAGTGGATTTACAAATATTTAAACTAGAGTTCAGGACTGAGGGATATATTGTATATTGAGAGTTTGCTCCCTTATCAAATGTTAAATATTACTGTATATCCTGGAATACTTTTCAGGGCCCATTGACGTCACATGATATATTTTAACCTTCTGCTTTTCCTTTACAGAAAGATGAATTTTCATATCAAATCAGCCTGCGATAAAGTGGCATGTTAAGTATTTCCAAGCTGAGACACACTGGCTAAAACCAAACTAAGGCTGAACAAAAAACACAGCATTTTCTATTTGTTTCCATTTCCACACAGTCAAGAGGCTTATTTATTTTCAAAGCGTTTACAGTTATTTACACTGTAGAGATGGCAAAGTGCTTTGCCACACTGTCTGCTCTTTCTAACCCTATTCCCACATGAAGATGGAGTGTTCATGCCAAATGAAACACTGCCAGGAGACGTGCTGTAGGTGTTGTAGTGTTACATCTCTTTGGCTAAAAAGAGACTTCAGTTCTCAGAAGGATGAGTCACCCTGTAGAAAAAGTGAGGCCTGCAGCAGAGACTGCCAATCGCACAAATACAATGGCACATACACACACAAAAAACTAAAGAACAAGAGCGCTGGTAAAACATTTTTGTTTCTAGCTCGTAATTGCTCAAATGGACGCTTCACATCCAAACAGGGTGACATTTCTTACCTTGGTAAATGGAGAAAAGAGGGTCTGAACAGGCTGCAGATTACCCAGCGTGGGTGCTCTCTATAGCTTTCTCCTTTTATTGCCTCTGTCTATCAGGAACTGACTCATGCATTATTGCCCTGGGAGAGCTCGCTGCAGTCATCACATTAAACATCTGTGCAACTTTCACTAAAAGCTTTCCTTCTTTCCCCTCTTTTACAAAGGCTCCTCATCTTTAACACGTTTTTCATTATCCTGTCCTCGTCTCAGATACCTCGTCTATTATTATTTGTCTCGCTACGCATTAATTTTCTCTGCCGTCTGCTTTGTCATTCACCCGACACAAGAGTTAACAAGATGTACAGTCACTAGTGGATGCAGCGCTGGAAATGTTCGCTTTTTAACGCCCACACTGCCTCTGATAGACGGAGAACTGCAAAAAAGCCCATCATATAATATCATAGCTGTGTCTACCAGTGTAGCAAGTAGGAAAGGTTTGGTGACTTGTTTCTCGCTGCAAACATCCAATTGTTCTTGCAGCTCAGTTTCTGCAGAGTCGCTGCACATAATGTTGCCTAATGTTTAGTTGTTCATCTCTTTAGACACAGACGATTGATTCAGGTCCAAATTAAAGCCGAGGAGCAACAGAATTCATCTTTTACTGAACATTGCCACAAAGAAATCCCTTCACCTGTCACAGTAAAAAAAAGATTCCAGTGTGAGGCCAGTTGTGTTTTTCATTGGTTTTCAGGAGGAAATGTCATAATTCAGTACAATGAAGTAAAATAATGTTAAAAATAAATAAATTAATACTTACAGGTCTTTCATGCTCCAAAATAGAGGACTTTCCAGGCTCATACTCAAAAATACTCTTGGGCTCTGCTCGGTACTTTCGTGTATCCACTTTCCTGTCAGGAGGACCCCATTCATTCCTGGTGCAAGAAAAACAAAAACATGTTCCTCAGAGATCAATATTTTCAAGAACAGTTTTGAATTCACTGGGATTGAAATGTGAGTAAATTGTTTATTTTTTAAATGAGGTTTGTGCAATATACTACTCGCTAAATAAACTCTTCCATTTATTGGTTCCTGAACAAGAAATGAAAGAGATTGGAGAGGATCAATTTTTTCTTGCTAGTATTGAGCGACATTACTGAGGTGTAATTTAAACTCCTCTTACATGTCTGGTGAATCTTTGTCGCGGTCGCTGTCCCGGGCCCTCAGCTGGAGGAGGGATGGCATGGGCGGAGGTGGTGGGGGTACAGGGGACGGCGAAGGCTCCCGAGGGGCCAGATGCCCTCCGTTGTCTGAGGGGCTCTTTGACAGAGGCCTGTACGTGTGTGTCCGAGGAGCTGGGTGGGCCATGGTGGTGCTGGACGACATGCTGTAGTCATCTGTTCAGGTTAGGACGGAGGAAACAGTGCAGGGAGAAGTAATGAGGACAGAAAACCAGAAAAGAGAAGCTGTATAGGGGGCAGGGAGAAATGACTTATTGTCTGAAACACAACTTCTATCACACAAGGAGCAGCTCTCACCGTTGTTTATGACAGCATATGTTGCATTGTATGTGTCAGAATAGTCATCATCTGTGGAAGAAAGGTACAAAACTGATACTTAAAACATACTTTCTAATACACAGGGTACAAGACATTAATTTGTCCTGAGGACAGCACCTTCAGTCAGCTTAAAAACAGACTGTGACAAAGCAGTTTTCAATAGTGACCATTTTCCACTGCAGAAAGTATCAAAACATTTCCTCTGTCCACAAGTTCATCATGTTCCAAATATTTGGTACCTTTGCCAAGAAAGTCACGTACTGGCCTGTGGTGGTTTGTTTGTTTGTCCGTCTGTCTGTCTGTTAGCAACATTCCAGAAAAGCTACTGAACTATGCTGAATTTTACATTTATTCATTAATTTATTTAGCAACATTTAGCAACACATTATTATATTTTGAGCAAGATCAGAGGATGGGATCCATGTTTTACCAAAGACAATGATAACAGAAAACCAGTAAGGGGAAGCAAAACACCACTGCTGTGTCTAAGCACCAGACAGGAAGAAGAAAAAGGAAGCGGTAGGTACAGTACAAACCATAGACTGTACATAGAAATGGACAAAGCAAGTCAGTCTCAAAAATGAGACCAATGCAGAAATACAAAAAAGTGCAATACTCCCGATGGCCACTGGAGACTGGCTCCAAAAAACTCAGCATTTTCAATCATGAAATACTCAGTCAATATATGTTTTCCACAAGTTATTCTGATGTCATTAGCTAAAGTTAATTCTTCTTATCAGTGATCTAGTGGTGCATCTGAAAAAAAAAATCATAATTATTAGATATTAAATTATAGATATTAGGCTTCAAAAAGAGGAAGATTTAGGGGCGTGGTTAGCTTGATCCACATGTCTGCTCTCCAGTGAGAGCAGTGCTGAAGTCAAGTCTCATACGCATTGGGCAGTGACCTCAGGTTCAAGGGTTAAAACCGCCTCCTTGCTGCCCTCTTCATATACAAATATGGTCAACATCTCGTTACAAACCACCAACATGGGGATGTTCAAATGCCGATCTCGTGGCTGCAAAACGAGTCCACAAACCATTGGGTGGCATCACACTTGCTTCGTCCATTTCTATAAACACACTGTGGTACAAACTGAAAACTGATGAAATATTCTGGGTAAAATTCCTAACTTTGTCACAGCTTAATAGATTTTGTTAAAAATCTACACACACATGGATGATAATGTCCACAATCTGAGCCAATATGGTGGAGATCACACATGGATTCTGCCTGAGGGGCAGTCTGTGCTCTGTGAGTGCTCTCTAGTTTTTCCAGTAAGCCTCTTTGTGAGCGCTCAGGCTGAAACTGACCAAACTTGCAAAAATACACAAACTGTAAAGAGTCACCATCAAATCTACAGTTCCTTAAAAGATATATTCTAGATGGTACTGGAGCATTGCCATGGAAATCACGGCAATGCATGAAGACCATCACACATCTATAGATGACTTTTAGATGGACACAATCATGACAAAATCTGTATGTGGGAGAGTGAGTGTGTGTGTGTGTGTGTGTGTGTGTGTGTATTTTTGTATGTGCTGTTACAAATGAAGCGGAGGCAGTTTAGAACAAACAAGCTTTGTACTGATTGTGAGATTCTGTCAAGGCCACAAAATTGGGGCAGATTTCCCAGGACAGCTCTGCGTCTGTTAGAGGTTTCTCTCTACTCCTCCTCCTCCTCCTCCTGTCCAGACTCTCTTGCTCACATCTAATGAGTTCTGGCTCTGAGGTCGGTCGGGTCTTTTGGTTTAATAAGAACTGGCATGCAGACCCACAAAGATACACACACGCGTACAAGCAGCATGTATACATCGACAATTCCTGATGATGAGGTCACAGCCCCTAATGGGACAGTTCAGCCTTACAGTATGCAACCTTACCTGCTTTGTGAACTTTGTGAATCTGCTTGAACATAGTTTTGTACCAATCCTTAGGCCTATCCACCGTCTGTGAAGAGAGAAATAACCATAAAGATTAATGTGCCGTGAAATGTAACATAAACTGGATCACTGAAATTAGAAACTAAAAACAGCTCCTACTATTTTATGAGACATTACTGAGCTCAGAAAACACACTCAGTGTGTTTAGGCATTCATATCTCACACACAGGATTTAGCCTATCATGGCAAGACATGAATTTTTTATAGAGATTTATTCATATTTGGATGCACACCATCCCGTGTTCAGTCAAAACGTGGATGATCTGATAATTAGTCAAGTCAAATAAAGTAGTCAAGATAGATTAGAAATAAAAACAGTTTAAGACTATGAAACTAGGCTATGAAACAAGGCCCCCTTTATGTCCATTAAGTGAGATAATCTATTTATCAGCTACACATGCATCTACATCTTGCTAGTTAAATAAAGTTATAATAATGTATCCCTCTGTGATTTTCAATATATCTGTATAAAAATCTGTATTTATAATTTTCTGTAAAGCATAAAACTATTTTGATTGAACTAAGTTACATACAATTCTTCTCATAAATACATTGTTGCAATATTCTGTTTCAATTAGAAATTAGTTATATTACAAAAACCTTTCTGTTTCACTAACTTCATAAATTACTATTGCAGTTTGTTTTGGTATGAATGCCTGTGTGTGTGTGTGTGTTGTGAGTGTGTGTGTGACACTTCAGAGATCAGAGTCATCAGGTTTGGTTTTACACTATAAAGGTGCAGAAGCTATGTTGCTACAAAGTCAGAGTGGGGGCTCCTGCTGCGGTGCCTGGAAAATCCTGGAGAGACCGTGGTATGTGTGTCTTTGTGTAAACAGTATAGATCTAACAGCCACTTCAAAAAAGAGCTATCAAATGGCAGAGAGACTTAATCCTCTCTTTATTCAGTAGCACTAAACACTGTGCCTGGATTCTGGTCAGAGAAGAGGCAGTTTGGCTCCACAGTGAAGGAGTGTGTGAGACTGTGAATGTAACATTGGCACAGCAGAGAGACGGGCCAATTACCGCTTCACTCTCCACGGTTACCAAATAGAGTGGCCGCAAAAATGTTTGTCTGCTCACAACAAGGAGCATCTGTTTTTCTTCTTGCCTGTTTTTTTTTTTCCTTTTCAACTTTCCTCTGTTTTTATTGTTGGTCTTTCATTCCTCCCATTTCTCTTTCTCAGATTATGTGGTTTGGCATGTCTGCCTTTACATGCTGCTTCTCAAGAAGCAGATAACTGAAGGTGTTAATACGTGGAAAGCCTGAACAGAGATAACGCACAGACTCACACACTTTGACAAGTAATCAACAGCACTAAAGCAGAGACCTTGACTAAGCTCATCTTTCTAACTAACACACAGAGGAACAGTAAAAGACGTGCTGAGATAGTGAGAGTGAGAGCATGAAAGGGTTTTTAACATGGGGTCAAAAGCTGCTGACAGCTGAAAGTAATCCCTCTCTCATGAAACTGATCACATATCAAGACAACAGAAATGGGTCAGAAGACACTCCTGCTGTACCTAACCCAAGCAGTCTGTTGCAGAGCCGTGTTTAGCTCCCTGCGTGATTGTCCTTACCGTGCGGATAGCAATAGGGATGCCCGACTCGTCCACAGGGCCGATGCCTTCATAATGGGGAGCTTTGATGACCGACACCTTCTTTTCTTCCTCTGTGAAGCGGGCGATAGGCACAGTGCTGCTGATGCTGGTGTGGCCTGACACCACAGACTCTCTGGTGACTGACTCGCTGCCCTCTGCACACAGGAAGGAAGCCACAGACATTCTCCGTCAGCCGCACTTTGAATCAACACAAGTATGTACGCCACAATTGGATGCACGTGTCATAATTTACTAAAAGTGCATGCTGACTGTGAACAAAGTTTTACTCTAAAGATTCATTAACTCTTCAACTGATGTGAGCAATGATGATGAAATAAGTTCTAACAGTGGCAACACTCTGTGAGATTAATTCACACAGATGCCTTAAGAGTTGCTTCATAGATTTAGACCTTCTTGAGTGTAACGTGCTTCCATACAGTCTGCAATTTCAAAACAAAATAGTCTGATATTTTGTTATGTTGTCCATGTGTTTTCAGTGCATGGATTGGACTCAATGAAACTTTACAGTGCAGTGTAATGAGATTTCTAATCATGCATTTGAATACTTTTAAGCCTGTCTTAATGAGCAGTGACATCACCAGGGAACTTCTGGCCAAAGTCCAGGTATCCTCAGCTCAAACAAAAGCAACAAAAGAAGTGACTCACCTGAACTCCTGCTCTGTCTCTGGAGCCCAACGTGGAGTGAGACAGGGGGTGGAGGATAAGACGGGGGAGACAGGGGCCTCTGTGGATGACTAGCGCTTCCATTCATAGCGTGAGAGAGGACCTGGCCCTAGGAAGCCAGAAACAGGGGCTGTAAGACACTACCAATCACACATGGCTGCTAAATGTACAACATCTTGTAGATCTAAAACATTAGAGAAAGTAAAAGTAAAGGAAAACATTAGCAACAATAAAAGGATTAGTGTTATAAATCCAACATTAGTCATCATATCACTAAATACTTCTATAGGGGTAGGAAATCCCAGTCTGATAATAGAAATGGATGGACAGGTAAACATACAGTATATTGGATCTACTGTGATTCATAGAAGTGCTGAGTCTGAAGTGACTGTACAAATTAAGATCAGTTAGTGAGGGAGAGGGGCACTTACTGAATCACTTCACTTCAAAACAGACAGGAAAGATTCAAACAACAACAGTACAGAGACGGCTCTTTCACATACACATATACCTTATTGTAAATTAGTTCACGCAAACGAAAATGGTAAACATGATTTATTGGCAATGGGAGGCTCCTCTGAAAAAATGCTCTCCCATTCAACATGACACAGAAGGAAATGATTTCACCTGACAAGGAATAAAAGCACTGGGTTTTAATTTGATGGCTTGCATGTTCACGCCAAAGATTCATGGTGAGACAAGGTAAAGACTTAACAAACGCCAATGTAAGAAATCAAATAGGGATACTAGACTAAAGCAACAAGCTTTTTTCTCTGGTTACAATCAGGTTACACCACTTACTAGTATTACTAACAAACACAACTAACTAACAAACACAACTCTGACTCACTGACCACATTATATGTTCATTAAGCACTTTAAAAGTCTTCTCTGCTGAATGGATATTTTTTTATTTGAAGAAGCAACCAAGGTGATCAAAAGCTTAGTATATGAGGACATGTGGTAGAACAATACCATGCACTCACTGAACTGCACTGGTGTGAGATGCAAGTCATGAGGCTTGGAGTTATAAACGGTGGCAACGCAATCTGACTTTGATTGGCTCGTCGAATGAAAACCTAATTGCTCTGCAAATGTCAGACCAAATGACGATCCCTTTTAAATATCAACTGGGAACACGACATGCACATGCAAATTCATGCCAGAGACTAGTAATATAACATTATTGGTCAGAGTCACTTGCATCTACTCTTCAGGTAATATAATGAGCACACGTGTTTCATAAAAAAAAAAAAAAAAAATTCCCTGCAATAGCTCAGTCTTTTCAGACCGTAGACTCTAAAAACCTGTAGCTAAGAGCTTCCAACAGGGTCCCTGCTGCAACTTATCTGGAAAAATGACTGTGTCACATCATGAATTTTTGATATGAACTGGCCTTTAGAGGCAGTGTTGCACAGGATTGCAAAAAAAAAAAAAAAAAAGGCATAACAAAGAGAAACACTGACAAGCACACATGGACATATACAGACACATTAACATAATAAGGGAACAAAGTGGGATGGTTTTAATTTTGATATCTGACAGGTAGTTGATGGTTAGTGAAAAGGTAAAAATTGGTAGTAATCACACAGTTTGTGGAGGATTGGTTCAGCCATCCAAATGAGTGAGGGGAGGGCGGGAACCATTTGTTGGTAATGATGTGTGTTACAGACGTGACTTTTGGATAATTACGTTAGTGACAGTGGCTGCTGCAGCAGTGGAGGCCACAGAGGTTGTTAGCACGTCATCGGGGCCAGCAGTGGATGTGTAGGCAGAGACATGGCTGAGGGTAGGCGATGGTGTGGGCGAGGCGCCGGGTGAGTCCAGGCTACAGATCTGCAGCTCGTCCAGCAGACCCACTGTGGATGACGAGTAGTGGCTGAGAGCTGACACCGTCACAGGGGAGG
>OOFC01029660.1:39720-66178 GCA_900323345.1 Pseudochromis fuscus | reverse complement strand
CTGATGGAATGAAACTTTTACTGAACCAGGCCCGTCTGTATTTAAGAGTTCGATATCTCCGTCCGGAGGGGAGAAGCTGGAAGAAGTTAGGAAGAGGGTGATCTGTATCTGAAATGATTGTTTTGGCGATCCAGGCTATTGCTTGTTTCTACACACTAGCTTGTTTTGGGAGTGAACGGAGTTGTCAGAACATTGGTTTGTATTGTATTAATAAAGTTTGACAGACTGACTTTAGCACAGCTTCATCTAGATGGATGATAACACAACCCCAGCCACTACGGTAGTTTCTATTCTATGCACCTTACAATACAATGCGCCCTATATATGAAAACAGTTTTAAAATAGGCCATTCATTGAAGGTGCACCTTATAATCCGATGCGCCTTATAGTGTGGAAAATACAATATTTTCTTATTTTTCTTGTCACACAGGAGCATTATGCAGAGTGATGTGTGGGACTGAACTGACATCACTCCTGTCTCCTCTTTGTAATAACTTGTAGCACGGCAGGGGGAGATATCTCTTAAACCTCTGTGCTCCAAATATGTGGATCAGAGGGTTCAGGCAGGAGTAGAAGTGAGACATTGCATAACTGATGAATACAACAGCTACCGTATGCGACCATTCATATGTGTGTCCAATAACACCGAAGATCATTAGGGACATTCTGAAGAGTTCAATAGTGTGAGGAGCCACGCAGATGAAATAACCAACAGTTATCCCTAAAATCAATTTTGGGAGCTGGTGGTGTCCTTCGACCCTGCCCTGTCTGATCACCATCCACATGTGTACGTAGCAGAAAGTGATGATAATGACAGGAATGAGAAAGAAAAGGACAATCTCCATATACATGTCAACAAGGAAAGTAGTCATGGACATACCAAAATATGAACACACTGTGTGCCCAAATCCGTCATGCACTGAAAAATGCAGTGATACCCTAATGGATACAGCAGCACACACCAGCCACATCACAACACTCGCCACAATGACACGAACTTTACTTGAGAACTGTGTGGGCAGCCTTGAAGCATGGACCACAGTAACATAACGGTGTACAGCCATGGCGGTGATGATGGTCACATGGGTTGATGCTGCCAGTGAAGTAACCCATCCCCACAGTCCACAGGTCCACTCCCCAAAGATCCATCTGCTGAGGTCATTGCAGGCCGCCAATGGCAGCGTCATGGCCATGCAAAGGTTAGATACTGTGAGCTGCAGAAGTAGGATGTCAGACGTGGTCCTCCAAGCTCGCTCCGCTCGAAGGATCCACAGCAGGAAGCTGTTTCCAGGCATGCTGATGCAGAAGATGAGGGTTAAGTACCCGGCAAATAACTGTTGAATTGTTAATAGAGAATCTTCAGATTCTGCTGGGTGAGTTTCAGTGCCATTATTGAGGATGTAGTCATAGTTGTTGTCACTGCTGAAGTCCATCCTTTTATTTGTTGAGGTCTTGTGAGGAAATCGCAGTCGATCTGGTAACGAAACAAGGATATGATTATTCAAAATCAGAGCAATGTTTGTTTAAACTTTCTTCATCCAAATCTTTCTAGTTGATTTTAATCCACTCGTCTTGTTTATTGGCTCCTCTTGTCCTCCCTACACCTAACAGGTCGGCCGTCAGTATGATGCAATGCACCTTAAACAAATACTAGTTGTTATAACATTAATCAAGCTTGGATCCAATGCCCCACTGTTGAATTACGACATTTATTAAATTGTTTTTTTGTTTGTAGCCAGGTGTAAATACTAAACTGGTAACTAAGTGTAAACTACCAGTATATATATCATGACTTTAAGATTATTTATGAAAACAACTTCAGTGTAAATTTGAGTTTATGCAGTAAAAGTCAGAGAATATTGACTGAAGCTTGTGTGTAGAAACATCAAGTTGAATATGAATCCATGAATAAATATAAAATGACATGAGATCTTACCTTGGACGTGCACACAGGGTCACTACAGTTTCTGTCCACTGTTCCTCGAGTGATCGTGGTGTTTGCGTGTTATGGAGCTAACTTGACCCTTCCAGCTATTTCACTGCTTCTGAGGCCAGAGGAAAGTACTGCCTCAGCAAAATGCCAAACTCCAGCCCATTAAGACACACGACAGGATTTCACCAAAAAAAGAGAAGTGAAAACAGCTACAGTGGATTGCAACAATTTTATTTTCAATATATTAACACAGGAAATCAAAGTCTTTCAATAAGTCATTCACTATCACACTTACATGTTGTTTTAGTTTAGATTTTTTTTTTTTTTTTTACACACATTTTGCTTGGCACATTAGAAAAAACAGACTCATGAGATTTTAGAAAAATATGCACCCACAAGCAAATGTAGATTAATACAAAAAAATCCAAAACATTTACAGAGTAAACCAAAGTTTTATTTTGAGGACAGTCTGTGGTTAGATGGTGAATTGTTGTACATTTCAAACATAACAGAAGTTTCCTGCTGGTCCCTCTCTCTTCCTGCTTCATTCACAATTTCTCACAGTGTAAAAGATGCAACTGATGTCTCCTGAACTTTGGGGAGAGCTTGTACAGCAGAGGGTTCATACAGCAGTGAGGAAGCAAGTATACAACAAATATTATAGGACTTTTATTCAGGCTTGTGGGTTATAGAGTCTGGACGAAAAGCAAAACATTGTAGAGTCCCCAGCAGATGAAGAAAGAGTCAAAGAGATAAATATTGAGTTCAGACTAGACTGGCCAAACTTCACTAAAATGATAAAGTTGAGGAGAAATTCCCCACTGGCAATGAGAGGGAGGCATGGTGGGGTCTTTGTACCATGATGGGTCCTGAAGTCAGCCTCCTTCAACATCTAGAAGACCATGGAGGTATGTTGTTGGGGGAGGTGAACATCAGAACTTAAAAGAAAAGCAAATCACATAATAGAGGATTATACCATCTTATACCACCACAGTGAGACAGTGCAAATGTACTCAAAAAGCAAAGACAAATCATATTTATTGAGTTGATTTTATTTGATTGTAAAGCATATTGAGAATAATGATGAATATGTTACAATGGGAAACACACACACACACACACACACACACACACACAGTATATCAAATTCAAAGTCCATACAATTAGAAACAAAATGCTTTGTTATAATGCAGCATGTTGACTCTCCTATATGTGGTACCCTGCCCAGAAAGCCAGACCTGCAGTGAAGAGTAGATCTGATACAGATCTGAGGGATCTGAGGTTCTTGTACATGACCAGATTCATGAAGATCAGGATATTACCAAACAAATGAGAATCACCACAATAGAGAAAAAAAAACTGAAGTGAAGATTCCTCCAAAGTACATTTCTCTTGTCTTGTTGCAGAGTTCATATCTGGTGCTTGTACTCTCTGTGTCCATAAAGTAATCAAGTACAAAAGTAATTGAAGAGAGAATCTAAATTTAGAAATGGTTTGTTAGATTGGTCAATCAAACATTACATAAGATGCCAATGTTGTATCCTTTTCTCTATGATAACGTTTCCAACACAGTGCACTGCACATTCATTTCTTGTGCTTACAAAGTTTAAACATATATATACATATGTACATTTATTTTTTTATTGTAGTTTTAGAATCACAGAATTATCTTTTTTTTTTTAATTTTATCAAAATACTGTGAATTCCTGGTCCCACTATTTTGTAGTTAACACCTACTCCTTTAAAGACTAACCACAACTGAAGTCAAAGGAGCAGGCTGGACTATGACTCAGCCCTTTTGGTCTTACCCTAAGTTTTAAACTGTCTACCTGTAAAGCCTTGGTCCCAATCAAATGCATGAATTTTCTTAATTGTGTGTCCCCTGCATTTTTTGATGTCCGTGGGAGTCGTAGAGGTCGCAGATGTAAAAAAACAAAAACAAAAAGTTGCAAGGGCTTTGTGAGGAGGAAGTAAACAGTGTAAGTTGAATGTTGTGAGTGCGGCTGCGACCACACGCGCATCAAACTCGCACTCACTGTTCACCAATGACTTTCCTCCCATGACCACTAAAAAAACGCACGTCAGACCTGTGGACAGCACTGTACGGTGCAGTGGGCACAGTGTGTGCTACGGCACTGTGTGGCACACTTGCATTCTTGCCAAAACATGGGAAGCCACAGAGATTGTTTGTCATGATCAACATCCTCTGTATGTGTCTACGAGCAGTCCACGAGCTTGAAATTTCGCAATCTTCGCGATCTAAACTTTAACCACAATACTGTTAAACCCAGCATAATGAGAGACACCAGTTGCAACAAATAATTGAGAAACATTAAAACATACTGCACCAGCACAAAGGGTGCATACATATTACAAAGGTGAAAATAAACAATCGTTTCCAGATCATCTGCACTCATAACAGTTGTAGGGCGTCTTGTTAATAAGTGAGGCTTAATACAAAACCGCTATAATTGATATTTGTTTGTAATTACATCTAATCATACAACACACTTGTGGTTTGTCATAGTAAATGATCATTTCTTCACCTTAAAACCTTTTAGATAGAAGAAATGTTTAGTTGTCACTCAGGAGCATTATGCAGAGTGATGTGTGGGACTGAACTGACGTCACTCCTGTCTCCTCTTTGTAATAACTTGTAGCACGGCAGGGGGAGATATCTCTTAAACCTCTGTGCTCCAAATATGTGAATCAGAGGGTTCAGGCAGGAGTAGAAGTGAGACATTGCATAAATGATGAACAGAAGGGAGGTATGTAACCCTTCACCTGTGTGTTTAATAACACCCAAAACTAATAGGGACACTTCCAAGAGTTCAACAGTTTGAGGAGCCGCACAGATGAAATAACCAACAGTTATCCCCATTATCAGTTTCGGGAGCTGGTGGTGGCCTTCGACCCTGCCCTGTCTGATCACTATCCACATGTGTACGTAGCAGAAAGTGATGATAATTAAAGGAATGAAAAATGAAAAGACAATCTCCATATAAATGTCAATAAGGAAAGTGGTCTCTGTTGACTCAGCTGCATAAAAACACACATACACCTCACTATCCACTCCATAATGCACTGATGCTGTGATGGATACAGCAGCACACACCAACCACATCACAACACTCGCCACAATGACATGAACTCTGCTTGAGAACAATGTGGGCAGCCTTAAAGCATGGACCACAGTAACATAACGATGTACAGCCATGGCGGTGATGATGGCCACATGGGTTGACAGTGCTAGTACATAAAGCCATACGGAAAGTTGACAGACCCACTCCCCAAAGATCCATCTGTGGAGTTCATTGCAGGCCGTCAATGGCAGCGTCATGGCCATGCAAAGGTTAGATACTGTGAGCTGCAGAAGTAGGATGTCGGACGTGGTCCTCCAAGCTCGCTCCGCCCGAAGGACCCACAGCAGGAAGCTGTTTCCAGGCATGCTGATGCAGAAGATGAGGGTTAAGTACCCGGCAGAAAAATGTTGAAATGTCAATAGCAAATCCTCAAATTCTGCTGATTGAGTTTCATGAGTTTCATTATGGAGGACATTGTCATAGTTGTTGTCACTGCTGAACTCCATCCTTTTATTTGTTGAGGTCATGTGAGGAAATCGCAGTCGATCTGGTAACGAAACAAGGATATGATTATTCAGAATCAGAGTAATGTTTGTTTCAACACTTTTATGAATCTATCGATGCAATTTTGAACAAGTTTATTATCTACACCTGGATCAACCTAAAGCAGCTAATACAGCAGTCCTGCAATGAACTGAATTCCCGGCATTATTTATTACAACAACTTCAATGTAAAAATGAGTTCATGGAATAAAAGTCAGAGAATACTGACTGAAGCTTGTGGGTACAAACATGAAGTTGAATATGAATCCATGAATAAATATAAAATGACATCAGATCTTACCTTGGACGTGCACACACGGTCATTACAATTTCTTCCACTGTTCATCGAGCGATCCTGTTATTTGCGTGTTACGGAGCTAACTTAACATTTCCAGCTATTTTCACTGCAGCTAGGACCAGAGGAAAGTACTGCCTCAGCAAAATGCAAAACCCCAGCCCATTCTGAGACACCACAGGATTTCACAATGAAAGAGAAGTAACAACAGCTACAGTGGATTGCAACACATTTATTTTCAATATATTAACACAGGAATTTAAAGTACTTCAATAAAAGTCATTCACTGTCATAAGTATTGACAAGTTTGTTTTTTTTTTACACAGATGCATGTTTTGCTTGGCACAATAGAAATAACATAGGCGCAAGAGATTTTCGAAAATTAGGCAAACACAAGTAAATGTACATAAATACAAAAAATTACATTTATAGAATAAACCAAAGTTTTATTTTGAAAAGGACAGTCTGTGGTTAGATGGTGAATTGCTCTGCATTTCCAACATAACAGCAGAGTTTTGAGCTATAAAAGCTGCATTCTGAATAACAGACGTTTTCCTGCTGTTCCCTCTCTCTTGGTTGTTCTTCCACAATTTCTCACAGTGTAAAAGATGCAACAGATGTCTCCTCAACTTTGGAGAGAGCATGTACAGCAGAGGGTTCATACAGCAGTGAGAAAAAGCAAGTATACGACAAATATTATAGGCGAAGTCCATGGGCTCCTGCACCTTGCAGGCTTTGGATTTATAGAGAGTCTGGATGAAAAGTAAAATATTGTAGGGTCCCCAGCAGATGAAGAAAGCTGCAACAATGCTCAGCACCACAATGACAGTCCTGTGCCTTTTTTTCATAGAAGCCTGGAAAAATATCTTTAGGATGGCAGAATAACAGAAAACAATGATGGCGAATGGGAGGAAAAAAAGCAGTGACACTTGGAGATAATATGCCAGCTTGACATCATATTCATCAGAGGTAGCTTCACAATAGTAAGTATCATCCCAGTTCTGTTCCACTTGTATTTTGATAGCATCACTCAGGGATGCAACAATGCTGATGACCCAAGCAGTCGCACAGGCGCCGGCTGCACACCTCTTCCTCCGTACGCTGTTGTTTGGCCAGTTGTGCAACACCACTGTTATGAATCGATCTACAGTCATGGCAGTCAGGAGAATAACGCTGCTGTACAAACCAACAAAGTACGCTGCCGTCAGAAATTTGCAGAGAAAGTTGCCAAAGATCCAGTGGTGCAGGTGGAAGACTGCCCAGAACGGAAGAGTGATGGCGAAGAGCAAATCGGAGCAGGCCAAGTTCAGAACAAATATGTTGGTGACATTTTTCAGGTTCTCGTAGATGACAAGGACACACAAGAGGAGACTGTTGCCGATGACACTGATGATGAAGATCAAGATGAAAAAGGCTCCGTTGATGGTTGAAAAGTCAAAATAATCACAGATATATACAATACCACCACCATCATTCTTCTCTTCATCGGTCATTGTGAGGTTGTTTGCCATTCTAGAAAACACAAACACAAAACAAAAAAAAGGTCAAAATGTAAATAAAAATGAGCAGATTTCTATAAGTTGGAACAGTAATTTCATATTTAAAAGAAATGACTTTCTGTAAAATCTCTACAAGTGTGGAGAGTCTGAGCAACTTACCCTGAACACCAGCTCGCAAGGTTTGTGTTGAATTAAGATCTGAGGAAAAAGGACAGACGAGAAAAAGGTAAAGTAGTTGTTCCTCTTTTTGTTTCATGTTTAGTCAGTGGGTGTTGACTCATCAAAAACAAAGACAAACATTATATTAGATGTGAGAGGAAGAGAGAGAGAGCATGTCACCATGGGAATTTCACCCAAGGAAATATTACTTCTGGTAAAACCAGAAGAAGAAGGCTCTAAGGTTTGTTCCACTTATTAGTCAGAGATGTGGTTCCTTTAAAAACAGATTTCATTTCATGACAAAAAAGAAAAAGACAACTGTTAAAACATTCATTATTGGGGAAAAGGGGGAAGGTTCAGCACTGAGGCCTGCCAGTGGTGGAGATGGGTTGACATACGGCAGGGGTCCCCAGTCCTGGTCCTCGAGGGCCACTATCCTGCATGTTTTAGATGGGTCCCTCTTTCAACACACCTGATTCAAATGACCAGGACTGTTATCAGGCTTCTGCAGAGCTTGATGATGAGCTTATTATTTGAACCAGGATTGGGGACCCCTGACATAAGGAGTGGGGGAACCCAACAAACAGACACCCCACTTACATGTGCACTCCACAATCAGTCCAAAGATAGGGGGTGTACAGCACGGCACACAGGAAGGGGAATACCACCACTCGAAGACACCCATCCCAACACTTTTGGCACTGAGCATGTATAAAGAGAGTTGTTGGGAGTTGCAAAGAAAAACAAAACCTGTGTAAATAACCCTAAGTAGATTTGTTTGTTCACTAAAAACAACTGTTATTTTATTTTGGTGCTTATTACCTTCTTATTACCTTCTATTTAAGCAGCTATGGTTAACCTCTGGGGTTTTTATTTGTGATACTTTTATTTTGGAGAGACTTCTTCCTTTTCAGCACAGGTTACCATAGTGACAAACAAGACAAGGAAAGGAAAAGGATCACACAGAGCGAAGAGTTTTGTTTTTGTGCGTAGCGGCCCCCTTGATGAAGTCACAAGCTCTTACGGTGTTTAAGGTGTCTTAGGTGTTTTTAGCTGTTTTTTTGGTGTTAAAGGTGTTAATGGTTTTTGTGGTGTTTACGGTGTTTACGGTGTTCATGTTTACCACCATTAAATTCAAATACATCAGTAAGAGGCAACCTTCATTTGCATTGCGGGGTGGGGGGAGCTACAACCTGATTACCAACAGAAGAATAAATCAAAGAAAATCAATAAATCAAAATCTCCAGGAGTGGCTAAACCAAAAAACATATCAAAAATACACAATCATATGGTTTAACTTGAATTAAAGTACAGTTATGTGAGGTGTTTAGTGTTTACCTGCAATCCGCCAATCCACAGGCCGATCCACAGCAGACCTATCTCCGACTCTGAAATAGAGCACATAATCCCGCCCTCTGGGAAGCTGAGTCCAGCTATGGGCCGATGCTTCTCAGATGCATTTACAGATGTTAGGAGTAGAATGCGAGATGTGTGCTGTCTGGGTAGTGACTGCAGAACGATACGTGCTTTCACGTCAGAGTCGCCAAACACCATAAAAATCGCCTATAACACCAGAAAAAGACGCTAGATTTGTCGCTAGTCGCTTTTGACAAAAAAAGTCACCAAGAGGACTGGAAAGCCACCAAGTTGGCAACAGTGGTTGTACCTGTTGTACAGTGTAAAAGCAGATCCAGAAGCCCCTCTGTGATGCAGTATCACCAGTTTATTTTCTTCCAAACAGACCATCAGTGCACAAAGTCTGGTAACTTCATAGTTCCCAAATACACGATAACGGCTTGCAATCAACACTCCGCCACTGCAGTCAAAAACCTGTTCGTGCCTGGCTAACACCTGTTTCCTCCTTTCTCCTGTACAGGAGCCCTCTAACGTGCACACAGGATATAATACATTTTTGGCTCCTACACAATGCAATCTAATACAAAAAGAAAGAAAAGGACTAATAACTGCAACTACTCAAAAACAAAACTAACTCTACTCAATATAGTTACGTGATGCATTGCACAAAATAAAATAACGAACAAAGTAACATTCATTAACTGCTAAATCCGAGTTAACTTAATATCAGTGCAGAAATACAATATAATAAACCACTCAACACAGCCCAGGTTTAAAGGGTGCGAGTGTGATACTAAAAAACACAGCCGTGGACAGCGTAGTATATCCACAAACCACAGTGAGGCACAGCCAAGGCAGCAGGGTTTCTGTCACCGCCGCTCCCCAGTCCCTGCCACGAATAAAAAGTATATTTGTCAGCAGTGTGATTATTACTGATGATGAATATTATTGCCGCTGATGATGCACGTGCAGCATTGTAGCGCAACGTGAGGAGCGCACCAACCAGCAGTGATCCACGAGTGACCTGCGTCATCAAGGGGAAATCCACTACAGGAGAATTTACAAAGAAACACACAGTGATGTGGCAACAGCAACATGACAAGTCACTGCGACCACACGTTTTTGTTTTGTTTTTCCAGAAACTTTATTGAAAACCACGTGAAACACAAAACCAGACAGAACTTTCTCAATGGATATATACAGCACTTTCCTTTGCAATATTTTTATTAACAGGATATTAAAAACAAATCAACAAAAGGGATTATGTTATTTTACAATAATTCACAATAGAGAAGGAGCAAAAGTTGATATGAATTAAAACTAAAAAAATCGGGATATACCTTTACAAATCTCTCCGAAGGGACTGAAAAAACACATTTAAATCATTTAAAAAAAACTGTTAAAGAAGGGTTTGCTATTTCACCTCTATCACAATAATCATCTTGTTATTTCTGAGCAAAAATCTGAGCATGAAATAAACAGATGTTCGAGTTTCATCAGATGCTTTGCAGAAAAAACAAGGGTCCACGTTGAATTTGAATCTACTGCTACCACACCTGTGACTATCAAGGGAGTCAGGATACAGCAGTGACACTGAGCACAAGTCATTCTGCTACATTACCAAAGACAATATTTCTGGTATTTTCTATCTACAAACTTCAAATATTTTCCCACAAATATACTATAATAGAAGTCATGCACAGTAGATGTAATCAACAGGGAGATTATACTCGCAAAGCAAAGAATTTAGATTGAGTCATTATTAAAAGTAATTATGTTGATAATGTTACAATGGGAAATATCCCACAATAAATTCAAAATATAAAAACTCATCCAAAAATGATTTACACACACACATGAATCACAAACACACAATTATGTCATCTCTAATACAATGTACAGCATAATCACACATGCACTATACAGTACGACAAAATACACGTCTCTTTGGTCGTGGCACAGTTTGTTTGGAAAGTGGATCAAAACACTTAATTACCAGATAAAAACTAAAGTATTATTTTTTTATATATCTGATTTCACTCAGGCTCTTGCAACAACAACTTATTACAACCCTGGAGTCTATGAAAGCTTATTTTGTTCCTAGCACTGACGCTCACTACCTTTATAAAATCAGTAAAATCAATTTTCTTACAGCAAATCTTATATTTTGATGAAGCAGCCAAATGTGGTGTCTGTATTTTTTTCATTAAATGAGACTTAGTGTAGTCCCAATGTTTTGATGTTTTTTTGTTACAACATATGGCACGAACTCTCCAAATTATTTGCTGTATTAATAATGTAAATACCATTTTGAATGTGGTTTTCTTCCTTTACACAACCTGGATGGTTTTTTATCTTCAACTGTATCCACTACATGGAAAAGTCTTCACCACTTGTTAGCGATGTGATTGTGAGTCTGCTGTTTCGACTGCGAAAGCTGTTGTTGTTGTTGTTTCCGTGGCCCCAGTTCTTCAGCATTTTCTTCAGGTGGTTTCTGAATTTAACTCCCACAAACACGTAAAACACAGGGTTGAGACAGCAGTGTGAAAAGGCAAAGAGTTGGCTAATGTACATGGCGTAATCCAGTCTCTTGCTTGATTCACAATTTTCCGCCACCGTTTTTGACTCGGCTGCTTGTTGGGGCCAGAAACGAAACGAGTCGAGAAATATGACTACATTATAAGGTACCCAGCCTACGAAGAAAACCACCATGAGAATGAAGATGAGTTTTACCGTCTTGTTTCTTCTTCTTTGGGCAGTTGGACGCAGCAACCTGCCCATGATCTGGGAATAGCAAAAAATGAATACCAATGAATTGAGAACAAAGAGGGAATTTTGCTGGTAGATTCCCCATAGGCTCCAGTAAGAATTTGAAAATTCACAGTAATTTGGTTCCAGGACTTTGATGAAGATGAAGGCTGGACTGGCAGCCAGGGTGCTCAAAACCCAAATCATAATTGACGCTATGATGCTACTGAGGCCTGTGGTGGACACAAGGTTAGACAGAGGATTCATCACAGCCACATAGCGGTGAGCAGTCATCAGGATGAGGAGGATGCCGCTGCTGTAGAAGCCAACGTAGAAGATGAAGCTGACTATTTTGCATGCCGGCTCCCCTAAATTCCACCCGTGCGCATGGTAGTAGGCCCAGAAGGGAAGACCTGCGGTGAAGAGGAGATCGGATATAGCCAGGTTCAGGATGAAAGTGTTGGTGAGGGATTTGAGATTCTCGTACATGACCAGAATCACGAGGACCAGGATGTTGCCAAACAGACTGAATATCACCACAATGGAGAAAAATACTGGAGTGAAGATTGCTCCAAAGTACATTTCTCTTGTTTTGTTGCAGAATTCATCTTCATAGTCGTAATCAAAGGTAGTCGAGGCACTTGCGAGGCTTGTACTCTCTGTGTCCGTAACGTAATCAGTTGTTTCCATTTTTCTCCAGCAAGAAGAGAATACCTAAATGTAAAAAAGGTTTTGTTAGATATGGTCAATCAAACGTTAAATAAGATGTCAATGTTATATCGTTTTCTCAGTGACTACATGGAGCACCTGAACTCACAGGAGCAGGCTGGACTATGACTTAACAGCTTAAGTGCTATGTTTTCAATGTCCTACATGTAAACAACATATAGAAATGTAATCAGTAAAGGAGACACACTGAGGAGAAGTTTAAAAAAGTCCAGCAAAAGAAATCATTGCTCTGGATAATCTGCAGACACATTAAAATAAACAGTTTATAATTTTTTTTTTCTTGTGTCTTTTTACAAAATGTCAAACACTCAAAACTTAAACTGCACTACTGTTAAACCCAACATCACAAGAGACCCTGACTCCAACAAATAAATAATATTAAAACATCATCTACCTGCACGAAGGTTGCGTACACAAAGCAATTCTCCACACATCTGTGAAACTTAGGATTTCACCTTAAGTACCCCTACAAAGGTGAACAGAAACCCACGTTATTTTCAGATCATGTACACTCATAACAGTCGTAAGGCGTAGTGGTTTTAGTCCTACATGTGAGACCTGAGACCCCTCCTTAAATATAGGGTGAGTTTGGGGTCACCCTATAAAAACCCATGTGACCAATTTTTACTGAAAACAAGTGTCACAAAACATATGTGAAATACAGCTGAACACGTATAGCAACCAAAACATCAAGGTATGCTGAGTAAATATTCTCTGAAACAACAAAACACCCCCAGACCACAACTGTGCCTCTCCTGTTTGACAGAGGGACAAGTGTGAAACATCTGTAATCAGAGTTAAACATGCAGAACAGGCTGAGTATGTACACGGCCTCTGTTGTCATTGGAAAACTTTAAGTTTTATAGAGTGACCCCAAACTTTTGTGGATTATCTTTAAGATAACTGATCATTTTTTCAGTTAATGAATTGTCTCAAAAAGCAAAAAATCGAGTCAAACAGGATAAAATGTCTCAATATTTTTAATCAATTTGAAAAGTAACAGATTATAAAACCTGTTATGATGGATTTTTATTTTCTTCTTTGATAAGATTTTAATCAGTTAACAGTCATACACGTAATGATAAACATGACCCTGTCTGATTTTGGTTTCGAATAAATTAATAAAATTAAAGTTTGGCCTTTAAAGTGCACATCACAGAACAGTAAACAATGGACACCAGCATTCAGCATTCAACAGTTAATGCATTAACCTGAAGGTGGATCCAGGTTGTTCCTCCTGAGGAAGTGAATTCGCTACTGGACCTTCTTGAACACTTCCATGATGTTTGCGGACCAGGAGAGGTCAGCAGAGATGAGAGCGCCAAGATATTTGAAGGTGTGGACTATGTTAAAATACTTAGATGATTATTTCACAAGCAAAATAAGCAACATATGGTTAATATTTTTCCTTTTGTCATGAGTAGCAGGAAGTAGGACCCAAGGTCTTTAATAAATAATAACACAAACTCAGGGAGCTACACAACAATGGCAAGGAAAAACAAAACAAAAGACCAAGTCACAAGGAAACTAAAAAAACAAAACTACAAAAAATCCAAAAAGACACAGGAGCAGGGAACAGAAGACAAACGAACTGACAAAGACAAGACAGACGCAGGAAGTATTTGAAGGAGCAGTGATTATCAGACGAGACACAGGTGAGCACAGCAGGCGGACAGGTCAGGTACATCAGGGCAGACCCAGCAATCAGACAGAGAGGGAGAAAGACAGAGACAGGAAGTAATACTGCACTCACAGAAGAAGCCTTACCAAAATAAAACAGGAAAAGACAGTGACACAAAACTAAGACAGGGGAGACACTGACAGTGAACCGAGGGGAAAATCCAAACATCAAGAAACACAACTAAAACCAAAGCCAAAAAACAAGGTAACATAATCACAAAAACCAAATCTACAAGGAATCATGACATCTTTACCTTTGTTAGATCACATTTATGAACAAAAGTGCTACTCGTATTGGTTTTTAATAAAATGTGATTTAAAAAAAACCCAGAAAATCAATTATACTCATGATACGAGTGGAAAAAATATGTTGATCTTCAACAAATGTACAAATTCAGCAAGGTTTTTCATGTTGATATTCATCTCTTTGAACTCAGTTTACACAGCTGAACAGTCTCAACAACACGTCAGCCCCATTGAACACATTATTTCTTTTCATGTCAGCCTTTACAACACATGAGGGGCACAGTTTTACTGTGTGTATGTTGCAGATGTACTTCTTGCACTTGGTGCATGTATATTGTGTTTTTCTGTCCATCTTAGGTCCACACACTTCACAGTGCTTCTTTTGGTTTCTGCTGGCTGCAACCTAGAGTAATGGAAAGATCACGTATTTTACTAGTACCTCTACACGCACACATACACACACACACACACACACACACACCAACTAGACAAGGAACGAGTGTCAAACACATACTGTAACACTATCAACACTTACTTCAGGTTGTGTAGGTGAGGTGGATGAGGCACCATGACCTTCCTCCTGAATCCTCGTGTGCTGAGGTGTCCAATATGTCGAAGAATATCACCAGCAGCCAGTGTGGCGTCCTCCTTTTGCAGCTGTATGCAGTCACCAACTTGTCAATGTTGTCCACCTTTGGTGGCATTATAATCCATGATGACCTCTGGTTTTTGATGCTCCTGGCCACAGATTCTCCCATCATGAGTACCACATTCATGCCTTTCTTTGGCACATAGGATACCAGAGACGTGTCAGATGTGTACACAAACTCGGAGGAGTTGACCGGTCTGTTTTTTGTAGTCAGCAGTTGCGGTGGGAGATCGGACTTGTTTTTTGGTATTGTTCCCACCATGGTCAGCTTCCTCTTAAGAAGTTCCTGTCCCAGCTTGTGCGACATAAAAAAATTGTCGCATGTGATGTTGTGTCCACTGAGTCACTGATTCATGTCCAGGACAACTCTTAGTCCTTGATTTTTCTCAGGAGTTCCTCCATTAGGCTTCACTCGTAAGTTCCAAGCGTATGATGAAGTTGCATCACAGGCTGCCCAGATCTTGATACCATATTTTGCAGGTTTAGATTGTATATACTGCTTAAAGGAGCAGGCATCTGTGATGAAAAGCTCAAAAGAAGACTAGATGTCCTGCGCCTGAGTAACTGCCATCTGTGTTGGCCCTGGTTGCATCCTTATCACATTAGCAGCCATGCGTGGTGGCTCCTTTCTTGGGTAAGAGGACCGTTCAATTTCACTGTTTTTTGACATCCATATTTTTTCACTTGCTAGCTGCTGACAGGCTGGTCCTGGAGCTCGTCTTCGTTTTGGAGGTAGCTGATCCTCAATCTCAGCCTCTTCTTCAAAGTCACGGTCAGACTCTAAATGTTCAGACATGTGATTCTCACATTCTGAAACCTCTTCCTCTACTTCGCTATAATACGCTTCTCTTCTAAAATCATTAGCAAGGCCCTCTGAGCAGAGAATCTTCTGGCCATCTGTGATAAGAAACCACACTGGAAAAGCTATATTTACTGTGTCCCGTCCCCTGTGTGCTGTGGGGATAAAGTTGAAAGTGTTTTGCTAACGTTGTAACCTTACACACACACACACACACACACACACACACACACACACAGGAGGACAGATGTTAGGAGTGATGGTGCACAGGACTTATCACACTTTTATTAGCCCTGAGTGCAGTGGACCTAAATATCCTATATGTAATAGAAATGTGTGAGGGTGGTGTACAGTGTGTGATCATTGAAAATTTGTTCTGATAAATGTTCTTCACAAAAAATGAACCAAGGCCAATGAAGCCAATAATTGATCCCATAATTTTATTTTATTTTTTTGAGGAAAAAAATGAAAACACCCTATAAGGGTTAATCAGTTAACAATCAAGTAGATTTAACAGTTCCCACAATCAAATAATAAATGTAATGTGAATCTCTGTATTTTGGTTTTGAATAAAATAAAGATTTTTTTTTTTTTTTTAATATTCTAATATCCTAATAATTTAATTTTTAATTTAATATCAAACCTATTCTTATAACAGGCTTACAAACCCAGTATGAGCTTTTTGTTTATTTACCATGTGTCTCTCAACCAAACTAGGACGGATTTCAGCTGCAGCAGGTCGCCAATTAGCCGTTCGGCCTGTCAATCACTAACAGAGCCCGCCTCCTGCGATAGCAAGTTTCTGCTGTATCACCCACAAACTGGACACTCCGCACAATTTTACACATCAAGTACGTCTTTTATGTTGTTGTACATTTACTACACAGGCGTTTCTCTTTATTAATAGCGAAAAAGCGACGATTTGTAGCCGAAATTCACACGTAATAAGAGCAGGCAATGATTAGCTGAGAGCAGGTGCATGTCCCGTGGAGCTCGCAAGCTTTTGGCAAATCGATGTTTATGTCGCGGTTTGTTGCATTTTAAATCTGTTTGCAAGTGATGTGAGTGAAGTTGTCTGGTTTGTAATGTCGACTGTAGATAAACGTTGATACATCTTGTACCAGTGACAGCTGATAAGGACGGAAACAGTGATACGCTTTCACCTGTGGTCGTGATGTTGTACCTTCTGTAACTGCATTTAAATGTTGCTAACTTTACTCAGGTCACCATCAGTGTAACATCTTAACTAATGTACTGAACGATTTGTTGGATGTTTTCTGTTGTCTGGTCTGTAAACGTCTTCTTGAACCGTGTGTACAGAAGAATAAACACTGATTTTAACAGCAGGGGGAAACTAATTTAGGACAGTACTATTTTTATGTTTACCCCCCAGTGTTTGCAGCTTTGGCACATTTTTACAGTCACATGCTGCTATTTATTTTTGAGATACATTTATAGTATATACACCATAAAGATATTTCTGAAGCATGTAAAATAACTTGAATTTCTTTCTTTTTTTCTGTCCTGTATGAAGAATTTCCTGACTACATCACCCCTAACCCCACAATGGCCTCCTCCTCCTCATCAGTTGGAGATAAACAACTGCAGAGGATAATCAGAGATCTGCATGGTAATTAAACTTGCCACACACACAATGTGCCATGCTACATGTCTGTATGTCAGCTATTTTGGATCTGATAAAGATCTATGACTGTTACGCAGATGTCACAGGGGAATTTGTTTTCAGATTATACTATATTTTCACCCTCATTTTGTATGTGTGCATGTGCATGTGTTAATAATGTTTGTGCTCTTTACTTCAGATGCTGTGCTAGAGTTGAGTAAGGAACACAAGGAGTGTGGTGAACCCGTAACTGATGACAGCGCCAACCTGCACAAGTTCTTCTATAAACTAGAATATCTGCTGCAGGTCTGTTATCTTATCAATCAAAGCAAGTAACACTGAGTACAACAACGCTGTGTTTATCAGGCTGATTGAGTTTAAATTTTAAAGTGTGCTAACATTGCTCATGCAACCACAGATTTTTTTTTTTTAATCAATTAAGCTATGTACATATATGTATTTAAAAAGAGGTTACCTGTTTAGTGTATTAAACATCTGAAAACAATGAAAAATTAGCAAAGTTTCTTTCATTGAAGCAGTAGTCCAACTCCAAAAAACATCAGTTTTGCTTTTAACAAAACAAAAACGTGATATGTTTTTGTAAATGATCAAAACTGTAATTCTTTGTCAAATAATTATTTTAATTAATTGACTTTCTGTTGCAGCTCAAAATCAGTTACTTTGTTTTTGTCTTGTGAAACTGTGGAAACTTATATTTTCAAAAAACTAGTAAAACAAGTAAAACAACTTGTGAAGGAAGCACCACTTATTTGCTTATACAGTTTGTGATGAATGCAGCCTGTGACCAGGGGTTGTAAGCTAGCATTACATGGCTCCTAAGGGTCCAAAGTTAAAAGGATTGGGAGTACTAAAGACCAGTATTATAGACCAGTGAACCCTTAAAATAATTGCAATCCTTTTGGTGTCTTTATTTATGAGTTATGGCAACAAAAAAAGCGAGTGTTTAATATAATGTGAGAAGATTACAAAAAAGCCAGCAATGCTACAATCATCTTGTGACTCTTCCCCAGAGTCGATAAATGAACCACAGGTCTGTCCAGACAGGTGATACGAGGGGAAGTTAATAGGAATTATGTTAATTACAAACTGAACCACATTCACAATTATAAATCCACATTAAGTCAGACAGTAGTGTTGTACTGTCCATGTCATAGGCTGTATTGTTAGGTAATGCAATAATAAGTTGGTTCTGTGCTTCTTAGTTTGACCAGAAAGAGAAGACAACCTTTCTCGGCCAGAGAAAAGACTACTGGGATTACTTCTGCGACTGCCTGATTAAGATTAAGGGAGCTAACGATGGCATCCGTTTTGTAAAGTCCATCCCTGAGGTAATCCCCCCTCTGCAACACACACACAGTCTGCCTCAGTGGCTCAGCCCTGCCATGGCGTGCAACACACAAATATACACTGACTGTGTAACCATGTAACTAATCCTCTGGTCAGCCAGGTACGGTAAGACTCAGTGCTGCTAATTCAGTTGCTGTCTTACACCTGCACTGCCTGTACTGTTTCTTCCTCCCTTTCTATCCTGGGAATTCACAGTGGTGAGCTTGATACCAAAATAACTCTTGTTAAATTAGTCCTAGTTTGTACTATATGTCTTTTGTTGCTTCTTTAACCTTCAATGTACTTGATATTTAGATGTTTTGTGTTTAAAAACATTCAAAGAGTATTAGAAAGACTGGTTTACAGAATAAATGTTTTCTTTTGTGTTTGCCTTGTGGGATATTGCGCACACAGACCATCCAGTTTGCTGTAATCTGGCTGTAACTAGCTTATATTATCTGTTATCTCTTGATTATTTTCTCACTTAAATGTTTAGTGGGTAAAATTTTGCATGAAGAGGCCTTTTTCAAATGTGTTATTTTGTGAATTCCTTTCATTTAAGAAGGTTGAACCAGCAATTACTCAATTTACTTAGAAAAACATCTAAAATTACTGAGAAAATAGTTGACAAATCATTTTCCGTTCATCATATTAGGTTTGAACCTTCTGTGTAATAAGGAGCTTGTTACCAGATATGAATTTACACAGAGAACTATAATGTGTCTAGAGTGCGATGTGCTTTCTTTGATGTCTTTTAGACCGATGTGCCTTTTTCTTGTAGATTGTCGAGAGTTGGCTCTTACATTCATATGAAAAAATAAAATAGTGGAATACACATCTAACATCCCATTTTATAAGTGGATTAATAATGCAGCATAGTGAATTATGGTGCAGTGTATGTATAGACTGTTTATAGAATTGGACGGAGCAACAAAAATGAGGCCAATGCAGAGATTTCAAAAAGTGTAATTCTCCTGATGGCCTCTAGAGGCACTCTCCAAAAGCACTGATGTGATTATCCCAACTCAACTCACAACTTCTTATCAATGATCTGGTGTAAGACCCATTTGGGAAAAAAACATTAAGTAGATATTAGGTTTCAAAAAGAGGAATATTTAGGGGTGTGGTTAGTTTGATTGACAGGTCTGGCTTAAGAACACCAGTCCACAAATGGGTGGCATCACTTTACCGTCATCCATTATATACACAGTCTATGATTTTATGGCTAATTATTATATTTAAAGTTATCAGTTGATCAATTATGAGGTCATCCTCAAATGTCTGTCCAACGAACGGTCCAATACCAAGACATTCAATTTTCCATCAGCTCTGACACAATGGAAAACATCAAAACATCAAAAGATTTTTGCTTAAAACTTCCTAAAACTGATTGTGTAATTTTTTAATGTAACCAAGTGTTTCAGTTGTAGTAGTATCAGGAGTAGTGCACAGTACTATTGTCCCATTCTTTATGGAAAATCCTGTTACAAGCAGGCTGTGTGCTGGCATGAGAGAGGTAAATAATAATTACGCCCTGACTCATAAACACAGAAACACCACATGTCTCCTTTCATGCTAATTGAGCCTGAGTCGTTAGTAAAGCATTTCTGTAGTTTAAAGTTTCTTCAAGGATTTACATGGGTCAGTGTGTGTTTTTTCAGAAGTCACACAGTTTAGTCCAAACCATCTGACTACTAATTAATTGTTGGAGACCTTTAGTACTCTTACTTAAAATATTACTTTTACTCCCCTTTCACTCCTTTTTTAATCCCGTCAGTTGGTCACAGACATAAAGAAGCCTCCAGCTGGTGTCCTTCTGGTAAATCTGTGTGTCTGTTGTTTTACTTAAATCCCTCCATCTGCCGGTGCAATGGAGAGTCTGGGCCTTCACGTAGACATTGTACATTTTGTCTCCTTATAACAATAAACTGCATATGTAAACATCCTTAAACTGAAACAAAATTACCGGGAAGCACTTTTATATTTAATCAATCATTCAAGTCATTTTCAAGTTAATAATAAAAATAAATAAAATTAAAAAAAATCTCAAACCAGATCCACTCATTATATAATAAGGAGAAAAATGCTGCAGCGTTTTTTAAACTAACCTGACTGTGTTTCCAATGTTGTTACAGCCACATAAGAATTATTCAAGAATTAGGACCCATATAAGTCCTCGTGGAAAAGAGGTGTTGTCCTTTCTGTCTGTGTGTGAGTGTGAGTGCACAATAAAGTGTAAATCTTTGTGTCCCCTCAGTTGAAGACATCACTGGGGAAAGGAAGGGCCTTCATCCGCTACTCGCTCGTCCACCAGCGTCTTGCTGACACGCTGCAGCAGTGTCTTATAAATCAGAAAGTCACAAGGTCAGAGGTCACATGAACACTCTCACGTTTGTGTATCATATCTGTTGTGTGTTTTACTCACACTGTACTGTTTGCCTGCGTCCGTTCATAGGAAGTGTGACTCTCCCTTCCTGATTTATGTTTTATTTCCTTTTTTTACAGAAAACACAACAACCGTAAAGTGTAACCATTGATACTTGCAGACGCTGCTCACTTCTTGTTTTTTAGTCATTTTTTTTTTATCTTGCCTTGTTTGACCTTTGTTTATCCAGACAGGTCTTTTATGACCAAAGCAAATAAAGAGTGTTGGCCAGTGTAGTATCAGAGGTGAAGTTAAAGACATTCAATCACACACTGTTGGTTGTTGGTGTTTGTTGATTGCATAATTTATGTGGGTAATAGACACTACACTCTGGTAAGGCAGGCAAACCATACCAGCCTGACAGTTATTTTAATATTTAGAAGTATAGTTCAACATCATGATAAGTGTTTTTATCTGCCTTTTTTGCCCAGAGTAGACAAATCTTGTGTGTATGGTAAATATCAGCTGCCAGTTAGCTTTGTTTAGGAGCCAGACTGGACTCAGGGCCGTCAGGTATGGACCATGCTGTTAGGTGATTGTGGTTTTAACTTCCACGATAATCAAGATGACACACACACAGTGACTCAAATAGGATTTTTCTCACACAACATAGGAAATGAGCAGCTGTAAAACTTCACAACTTTGCAACGTGACCCGTTTGCAGTGAGGTCTTTTACAGTCAGGATTTGACTCATAAACTGAAGCGTAAAACTACAAGTCTTCTCTGTGTTTCAGTTTTGTTTGTTTTCATTTTCATCCCGTGCAGTGACTGGTATTATGCCCGGAGTCCCTTCCTCAAGTGCCACCTCACAGCTGACATAATCAACCATCTTTATGAGCTCAACCAGATCCAATTTGATGTGGCGGCCAGAGGCTACGACCTCGATGCAGATTGGCCAACATTTGCGAGGTAACTAGTGCCGACAATTATCTGTTTACAAGCAGCAGCTTTGTTTCATTTATTGAAGAAAAATAAAAAACTTTAAAGTTTGACAGTTAACACAGACGTGAACAATTCTTCCACCTTTTGGCTAAAAAAAATAATTAGAAAGGGATTAGTGAATTGAGGGAGAGCTGAAGTAATTAGAAGTAACACATAATGTAGCTTATGTAAAATCATGGTGAACAAGTACTGAGTATTTAACAACTGAAGTAACACTTAATTATCTTATCACAATCCACATTCAAGGGTATGTAAAGAAAAAAAAGTGTGAGCGAGCGCTTGTGCGTGTCGACAGTGTGTGAACACTAATTCTTGTTCCTCATTTTCCTCGTCACTTTACAGTCGGTGGACAATCATTTTAAAGCCTAATTTGTGCCGTACAGCATCAAGTCATTGTGATTATCCCGTAGTGGAGCAACAACACCTCCAACAACACAAACTGTGGCCTCACAAACAGTTGAATCCACCTGTCAGAAGGTGATGTAATTCACAAAAGCAGTGTTTGCTTTGAAGGCTGTTGTCTAGGATTACATGAGACGTTTAACCCCAGAACCTTTTGTCATTTCTTTTCAACAAACGCTTTCGGGGAAACATTTGTTCCACTTGTCATTTCTCTGAAGTAGCTTGAATTATTTGACGCAACATGCACACAAACACACGCACACACTCCTTGGTGGTTAAGTGGCAAAAGTTTCTTCACAGTACCAGTGAAGCAATATTTAACATTTGAGTGGCTGCCAGAGTTACTCTGAAGCCCAGTCAGCAGTCTAATTTCAAGTGATGTCTGCATGAGTAGATTGAATCAGTACAGCATGTTATGTTTATTTAAGCTGTTATTGCAGTATTTTTTATTCTTGGGACTAAGTATCAGCAGGCAAAACTCTTCATGTGTTTCAGCAGACAGATTAAAGTTGAATAAATAAGCACTTCGATCAAGGTGTGGGAACTGTGTGATGCTTTCTTCTAGTAAATAGAACGACACAGTGTCTTATAGCTTCTATCTATCTATCTATCTATCTATCTATCTATCTATCTATCTAATGTATCTATCTATCTATCTAATGTATCTATCTATCTATCTATCTATCTAGACATGTCTTGGTTAATTCTGCAGAAGGCTCATAGTAGGATGGTGTCATGGTCGTGGCACCAGAGATCAACATGAAGACATAAAAATATCTTCCAGTGCCAGAATCTGCATTCACCTGCATTTTCAGTCTTCATTTCACAAATACGAATACCTTTATTGTCATTATACTCAGAGTACAACGAGATTGGGTTATTTCGTAGTTAAAGGTGGTTGTAAATTGGACTACAATATATTTAGAGGTGTTTCTAATTTTTTTTGCCACCGTTGTGCACATGTGACGAAGAGGAAGACAATTACCTTTAAATCTGTTGCAGCGCGGTACAACAGCTCCCTGCTAAGACATAATTGCAGTAACACCTCTGACAGTGTCAGTATAAACGTATCTGCCATCAGTCTTGACATTGTGTGTACCTAATAAGGAACAGTAGCTTTCTAACAAATGAGCAAATATTTGTGTTTGAGATTGTTTTACTAGTTTATGGAGTTCCTGTTACTGGAGCTCTACAGACTTATTTCAACATCAGCCAGTTGTGGTCTTACAATTTGCATCATTTCTTGGATTCTTTTTAAAAATGCTGCAAAGTCGTATTTGTTGGTATTTCTTGACATGGGTTCTGTAAATGTTATCAAATAGTTTTCTTGAAATTATGAAGAAATTAGAGGACTTCCTTTGTAGTCATAACTTAAGGCTTTATCTCTTTGTCAATGCAGCTACTCTTGAATGCTTCTCCTTTTTTTTCTTTCCAGCAAATGCTTCAGCAGAAATATTTGTTCCACTTGTGTGTTTAACTTTGTGTGACAATAATATTTTTTGTATCTCATCATACCAAAGGCGAACATTAGGAACCGGCTCATCAGCTTTCCTGTGGAAGCCTCCTAGCCGCTGCTCCAGCATCAACAGCCTGGTTAGCGGCTATTCACACCCACAGGTACACAAACACTGTGATGCATACTGTGTGAAGATAAACTGTCTATATGAGGGCTCTCCAACCCTGGTCCTCGAGGGCCACTATCCTGCCCTCTTCCAACACACCTGATTCAAATGATCATGATCATTAGCAGGCTTCTGCAGAGCTTGATGATGAGCTGATCATTTGAATCAGGTGTGTTTGAAGAGGGACACATCTAAAACATGCAGGATAGCGGCCCTCGAGGACCAGGATTGCCCACCCCTGTTTTAGATGTGTCCCTCTTCCAACACACCTGATTCAAATGATCAGCTCATCATCAAGCTCTGCAGAAGCCTGGTAACGATCCTGATCATTTGAATCAGGTGTGTTGGAAGAGGGAAACATCTAAAACATATGCAGGATAGGGGCTCTCGAGGACCAGCGTTGGAGAGCCCTGGTCTATATATAAATATTTAGGAAAATGCAGGATGTTTACAGCATCTGATCAATTTGTTATTTTTGTCCATGCACTGACCAGGCCCAAGAGTTCCTACCAATCCCAGACGTGAGCCACAGTGTCCTCAGTGAACTGGGAGAACTGGGGGAACCTTCTCCCTGCAGCATTGCAGAGAATCTCCGCATTGAGCTCGACCAGTCTGAGCTCAGACAGCAGGAGCTTTTGGCTCGGGTTCAGGAGTTAGGCAAAGAGGCTGCAGAGCTGAAAGGCGTGGTTAAAGACCTCGAAGGTCAGTTATCAGCCCAGAAGTCTGGGGATTCAGCATCAACAGCAGCATCTAGTAACCACCAAGCTGGTAATGAGGAGAGAATAAATAAACCTCAAACCTGTGGTGAACCAATAAGCAGTGAACTTCAAGACAGACTCACAGCTGCTGAGAACAAAAACATGGAGCTTCTGTCTAAGTTGGACGAGGCTCTCAAAGAAAAGGGTCAACAGGCAGCGAGCTACTGCGACTCAGCCTGGAAAATTCAGGAGCTTCTGGATAAACTTAAGACTGCAGAGGAGGACAGGCTGGAGGCAAAGAGAGAGGCTGAGGACAGGGCCAGGCACTCCGAACGTCTCTCACAGGAATTAAAACTCAGGGAAGAGGAGTTGAGGAACTCCGAGGAGAAGCTAGCAGAAGTAAAAGCCGGAGCCCACGATGAACGGGAGGAGGCACTCACACGGTTGGAGGAGCTGCAGAGTGCAGTCAGTCGAATTCAAGGGGCGCTCACTTTGAAAGAGAAGGAGACGGGAAACTTGAGAGCCCAGCTTCAGGGTCTGCAAGCTTCACTGGAGTGCAGAGAACGACAGGCAGAGGAGCTGAGGAAAAGACTGCAGGAGGAGAGGGAGGAGGTCGAGCAGAGATGTAGCGTGAGCAGTAGCCAGAATGAAGAACTCGAGAGCCTGATCTTGGATTTAAGAAAAACCCTAAAAAGCAGAGAGAAAGAGCTGGCGGCTGGTTCAGAGAGAATCAAACATTTAGAGGAGCAGTTAGAGAAGCTGAATGTTGAGAAAGAAACTCTGAGCTCTCGACTAAACGATGATGATGTTGCTTCTAGTGAGGAAACGGAGAACTACAAAACCCAGTGCAGAAACCTCATGGAAATAAACGCGAAGCTACTCGAAACGGTTACGAAGAGTGAGGCGAGCATCGCAGAGATGGCCGAGAGCAGGGCCGCCTTGTTAGACCAGCTCGCGTCTTTGAGAGCCTCTGAAAGACACTTAAAAGGTAGAATAGAGGATGCAGAAATGAGTGTGGAAGACAGGGAGAAGAAGCTGTTAGATGAAAACCTGCATTTGGAGGAGATGGTCCAGAAGGTGCTTGTCCAGAAAGAAGAGTCAGAAGCTCGGTTAAAGAAGCTAGAGCATGAGAACAGGGAGCTTCTCGACAATCAGTCCTCGTTGATGAAGCTGTTAGCCACAACTCAACAGGAACGGGACTCACTCGCTACCAAAGCTGAAATGCTGGACAGGAGTCTCTCAGTGTCCCAAAGAAGCCAAGTGGAGTTACTTGAAAAGCTCCAGGAAGCCGAAGCAAAGCTGAGAGACCAGAGTGTGCAGTGTGGTCTTCTCCAGGCACGAGCACAGGAGCTGGAGAACAGGACCGGAGAGCTGCACGATGAAAAAGGAGCTGCAGAGAGCAACGAAAAAATGCAGAAGCTTCATGATGAGCATCAGACTTCATCAGTGGAGACCAAAGAGGCACCGTTCAGGCTGGTTATAGCTGAGGCTCAACTGGAACTGAACCTGAGGGAGGTAACCAGGCTCCGGGAGGAGGTGGTGGAGCTCAGGGCTCAGCTCCTGACAGGGACTGAGGAGAGGATGAAAGTTCAGGCCCTGCAGGAGGTGACCGAGGCCTCCAGAGAGGACCTCCGTGTCTTAGCTGAGCAGCTGAAGGCCCAGGTAGAGGAGCTAAACC
>OOFC01029660.1:24816-35152 GCA_900323345.1 Pseudochromis fuscus | reverse complement strand
GTTGCAGGTGACACATTAACACACACACACACACATATATATATATATATATATATACACACTCTGTGAAGTAATGTGTCTAAACGTAAGGTGCATATTTGCTTTAGATTGGGGATGTGTGCAATCTTTTATATATCTTATTTATAGGGTGTATATATTTTATTATTATTATTATTATTATTATTGTTATTATTATTATTGGAGAAGTCTCCAACCACTTTTGTTCCAGTCATATATTGTGTATCATGATACAGAGTGACAATAAATCTCCTTGACTTCTTGCATGTGTTGCACAGCACAGTAAGAGTAGGGTTAACGTGCATTAATAAACAAGCAGATGTTTATTTTCCAGGAGCAGATGAGGGTGACAAGCTGGACGATGGCGTGTTTGACATCATCACAGAGGAGGAAGTGAGCGGAGTGTACGACCCCGACTCCCTCTCTTTCGCCACCGCCTGCTCTCCTGCACACGGACAGCAGGGGGCAGCACAGCTGTAAGTATCTCAAATTGAAACGGACACAGATGCAGTCGGCAGCAGGGATTATAAACCACAGCATGGTAGATTAATAGCAACCAATAAAACAGATTTCCTATTTACATGTTTCTTTTACAACATGCTGCGTCTGAAACTGTCTATTTTTGTCTGTTCCAATTCAAATCTGCAGAAACATTCACAGTCACAAATCTGGGAGATTTTGCCACAGAGGAAAGAAATTTAGAAGTATTATCATTAAAAAGATAAATGGAAATCAGTTTTTATTTAAAATTTAAATTGATTTAAATCTTTAACACTCTTTCACATGCAGGTTTTTCACAGTGCTCACACATTTTTTACTATTGGTATCACAGTTTTTCACCTGATATTAACTGCATCATCATGTTTAAACAAAAAGTTATAAGATTTTTAAGAAACACTTAAATACTATTGACATGTAGATAATGTGTGTAAATGTAAAACGTGTTGCTCTCACTAGAAGCACCAGTAACAGTGCAGGAGACATCACATCAGATGCTGAGGACCTCAGTGCCGCCGTACAGGATGCAGAGATCTGTCTGCTGAAGTCCGGAGAACTCACGTGAGTTTCATTCAAGTTGAAAGTTACACTGGAGACCCACGGGTGTAGCAGAGTTGTGTTTTTACAACCATGAGGTTTTGCTTTAAGGTTTTCTAGAGGAAGTTCCTCCTGTGTGTTTTCGTGGTGAAAGCTTTGTGCTTAATCCCAAAATGGGAAGTGATAAGTGAAACTAATACGTGTGCGGCATTAACAGCTTCTCTAAATGTTGCACGGTGGGTGTTGCAGAACCTCTGTTTTGCTTCTGTTGTAATTTGGTTTGTTTAGTGAGTATGGGAAAAGCTTTAAGGCCTCATGTCAGCAGCCATCTGTTTTAGTGAAGAGCTGCTGAGCAACGAGATGAATCCTCGCGCCAAAACAAAACCATATCACATGAATCCTGCCTGTAGTTTCTTGGTGGTGGTTGCGATCTTTGAGGGCAATCGCCTTAAATAAAACTGGCTGCAGCAGTTGCAGTCTGGAGCCCTGCAGAGTCAATATTTAAAGGAAAACATCAGAGTCTGTTTATGGGTCTTAAGCTGTACCACTACTGGGCTACAGCTCAACAATAAAATAAATCTGGCACGTGCAGTTTGAAAGAAGTGAGATCCTCGACCTCTGCAGCATGAATTAGATTTTTTTAGGGGGGGTATTTTGACTGATTGGGACCAAAGTTATAAAAAAAAATAATAGCAATTTAAATATCACATTAATCTAAAATGAAAATATTTGTGACGTGTGTTAATTCACTGTGCTGCAGACTCTCTGTCCGCTTCACGGTGGACGACATCTCAGGGTTTGGGGACAGCTCCCGAGAGCTCTTCATCAAGTCGAGCTGTTACAGCGCCATCCCCATCACCCTGAACAGTCCTGGTCCCACCGTGTCCTGGACCTTCACCTCCGAACCAAAGAGCATCTCCTTCAGTGTGGTCTACAGGGAGAGTGCAGAGACTCCGCTGGAGCAGGCCAAGGTGAGACAAAGGCGTCAGACACCGCGTGATGGACTGAGTTTGTACAGACTGAAAACAGAGGGTGAAAACTGGACACTTACAGTCACCACATGGACACAAACATGCGTCCAATGAATGAATGTGTTGGACCAGGGACGCCGGTGTGTGTAACAAAGCAATCAGTGCCACCTTTTAAAAACAAAATCAGTGATTGCAGATTTACTAGTGTGTTAATACATCTCACCAACGCCAACAAAACCCCAGTAGATGCAGTATATGCAGCAGAAATTAAGGATTTAAGCCCCTTGCTTAAATATTAATCTACAATCCATCACATCATGAGAAGGACGAGCGCTCCGCCTCAACACGCCGCCACTGCCGGTGTTACTCTACAGTGTGTGACCCCTTCAGGAAGTGTAAAATGCAGCGTGCATACAGGATAATCTGTGAATTATTTAGCTGATATTTCCTGAATGATAAAGCAGCAATAATAATATTCCCCCACTGTGTTGCTGTTACTTATGTAACTGTTCACCAGCCACCGCCCAAGGAAAAAAAAAAAAAAAAAAAAAGAGCACAGGGTTAATTGAAGGTCGCAGCTCTGCAGTGAAAATCTCCAGCATTCAACCAGCTTGAGATTCAATAAGTGGTTTTTGTAAAATGCCATGAAGCCTCATTCCTGCCTCCAGTTGTCATTCCCACTCTCAGATTTATTTATTTATTTATTTATTTTTTTTTATAAATGTTTGAACTCCAGCTGTCAGTCAGGATTTCTGTCCTGTCCTCTTTGCAGGTTTTGATCCCTCTGACCCGATGTAACTCCCACAAGGAGACAATACAGGGGGAGCTCAAAGTGAGGAACCCTGGGGAATACACACTCATCTTTGACAACTCCTTCTCCAGGTCAGTCATCCTGTGCTGGTCAAAACAACAACAAAAAAAACAGTTTGTCAAGAAGGAGCAAACATAAAAAAATTCTCTCTCTTTCCTCAGGTTTATCTCCAAGAAAGTTCTGTATCATCTAAGTGTGGACAAGCCTGTGGTGTACGATGGGACCGACCTCCTCTGAGGGGGACGGGAAGAGCACAAGGTGTAAAACTGACTTTTGAAACGGTTCGGTGTTTAGTCATCATTTAGAGACCATGAGTCAAAGTCTTCTGTCAAGTGAAGTCTAACTGTCAACAAAGAAGGAAAACAGTGTTACACTACTGAATGTCAGCATGCACTACCTTTTTATTAAAGCTAGTTTAAATGGAGCATCGCAGGGCTCCAGCGTCACACCGAGCTGACCGGCGATCTGTCGACATTTGTGCTGAGGCTGAATTGTTTTTGTGATCCAAGTCATCTCGTACAGTAAGACTACTGTTACTAAAATGTTATGGACGTGATCTCTGTACCGTGATTTCATACCAGCAGTGGTTCATGTGGTTAAAATCTTGTGTCGCGGTATTATGTGATTTCATATTGTGATGTCGATATTTCTCGTGGTTTAGTAAATTTCCTGAAAAGAAAACCTCTGTGGATAAAATAGCCAGACGGGAATGTTTGATTTTAAGTTACTTAGTGAATGAAGTAGATGATAATATACACCCAAAGATGTCATCTTATACAAAAGGTATAGAAAACAGCTGACATGACATGAAGGACGAACATAAACAGGTTGTTGCTTGATGTTAAAGCATCAAGAAAACAACATGAGATCATCACGATTTTTTTTTTTAAGTTTGTTGCCTAAACTGGTGTCAAAGAATTTCACTAAAATTTTAATTATACTTTGAATTTACCAGATTTATTTATTTTTTACTCACTCAAACCTTCCTGACGTTGTTGCCTTTTCACTTGTCAGATTTAAAATATCTATTTATTGCATTGTAATCCTGATGATGAAGCAGAAGTGGAAGAATCTGTAAAAGCTGCAGGACTTGGTTTTATTTATCTTCAGGCTTTAACTCAGAGCATCGTCTCTCTGATGACGGCTGCAGCAGAAAACAGGAGAATGAGACTGTGTTGGTTTCTATGCATGAAACGAATGTGCACAGGTTCCCCCATAACAAACTCAGAGGACTGAGAGAGAGGGAGCACATATCAAAAATGTAAGTTTCAGTGCTTTAAATATTTAGTTTCTTATAAAAACTGTTAGATGAAGAATCAGTGTTTGTTTTAGACAAACAATATTTTTTAATTCATAGAAGTTTTCTCGATTGTCACATAATGTTGCTGTGTAATGTTATTAGGGGTGTGACCATATTGTTATTACATATAAAATGTGCACAACCTGCAGTGTGTCAAACTGAAAAGGTCCAAATCTCAGCCTTCAATTATATAAAATGATATCTCTTTTATACTTGAAGTTTTCCTATGAGGACCGTTTTCTTTAAAGGGTTTAATGTTGAAAGTACCCGACTCCTTTAAGTGTCTTAGAACTGCTCATTTGATTATTCTGACTTCAACTCTGAATCACTGCTTTGCTGGTTAATTTCCAAAATGTCTTCCACCATTTTGATCCCATTTTGTAATTTATATTGTGAGGAAAAAACAACTGACACGTGGAGGAACATTTGGAAAAGTACAAATTACTTTTTTATACATATCTGAATAAGAAGAGTGATGTATTGCCAAATATATTGGGCAAATATATTTGTCTATTTTACTGTTCTTAAGTGAGAGTTTCTATTTAAAGACATTGCAACATGACTGCTGTATAATGCACTTTCTGACAGGGCTTTGTGTCGGTCTGTATCCCATCAGCCTTTGTGCCAGTTAATGAATGAGTTCATCTTCCTTTGTATGTAGTGAGTGTGATTTGAAGATGTTTATTGCTGGATCTGCCAGAGGGGAAACTTCAACTCTCTGACTGAACCTGTAAATGATTGTTGATGAGGATGTTTCAGGAAATATCATTTACATACAGATTTATACTAGAAAGGATTTAAGATGATGGATTAATAAATAGAGATTGTGTGATCAGTGTGTTATCGCTCGTCAATTTCATCTGAAATACATCACAGACTGACCTTTGATGGTCACTTCTCACTGACCACGGCTCTCGACAAGTACAAACGTTATTGCAGAAAGATGTATATGAACATTTGTGATTCTCACAAGTAGAGTTCTGCAGACTCTGGTCATCACTGACTTTTAATAAGATTCACTTTTTAGTTGTTTTTTTTTTTTTCGTGAAATATTTCAGTGACTACATAAAGGATCCCCTTGAAAGTTGGGGATAAAATGAGTACTACAGTATAACACAAGGTATTTTCCAATACCTTAATGTATTGTTTTTGCAGATATCTATGTAAAAAAAAAGAAAAGAAAAAAAGGGGGGGAAATAAACTTTAAAGGGAACAACTTTTTTTTCTGGATGACCAAAAAAACAAAATGATAAGATCATAACCAACTCATAAAATACAGAAATTTTCACATTTAGAATAAAGTTTATAGATTTGTACTAAAACTTGTGTAATTTAACAATCAGTAATAACATCAGTAACATTACAGACCTCGTGCTTAATTTTAGTTTGTTAATAGCGTTAAACTTGAATTTCATAGTTCATTCAATTTAACAGATAATCTATTTGATTAAAAAATATTTGCTAAATCATGATAAATTTGTGATCATCATTTTATAGTAAAATTCTGAAATTCAGTCAAATTGGTTTTTGTCATATTTATATTTTTGTATATATTTTTAAAAAAATCAATAGGAAAAATCTGTAATTTTACAGATTTATTCTATATTTAAAAATCTGTAAAATCACAGATTTTATTAATTTATTTTAGAGTCCAATGCAAATGTTACACGTTCACAAATGAATGTCTTGTAGTTTAGTTTCAGAGCTGGTTTGATACATTGTTTTTATTTCACAGCTGTAAGTAGCTTCTCAGTGTATTTTTGTTTGTTTTATAGAGTGCATCATTAAAAAATAATTAGGAGGCAGACTTAGTTTTTGTTGCTGACTTTTTGATTTCTATTTGTATTTTGTCACTTCACACTGCACATCCTCAACCTGTTTGCTGCTGGTATTTGGGACACAGCTCTTGTCTTGTTATTTCAAGGATGGCGTGATGGGTGTGTATTTGCTTTTTCATACACGTCTGGTTACTTACTCCCAAATGCATTGTGCGTGTGTGTGTGTGTGTGTGTGTGTGTGTGTGTGTGTGTGCACAAGGTATTGTTCTTGGAAGGTGTCCGTCTGAGAGATAGTGTTTATGTCGCAGAGGCCATTCTGTTTCTCAAGGTTAATGATCTCATTGTAAATCATGTCACATCCTCCTCCTCCTCCTCCTCCACCTTTCTCTCTCTCCTGTGTTCCTCTCCTCCTGCCTGCCGCCCTCTCTGGGTCTGTGGTTTGCACTGTGGCTGTGCACATGTATGACCTGCTGTGTGTGTTGGAGGTGGTTGTTTGTAAGAGTGTGTGTGTGTGTACTGAATGCCAACGCAGCACAGAATACACTCATATAAATGCACTCACTTCACAGATGGGGACTTTCACATGCAGAAGTTAATGCATTTTTCCAGATACATGTATCAAATGTACATTTTCCACCTCAAGCTACAGTATACTATTATAATTTCTCACTTTTTATATGTGAAAGTTACACAGATATTCACAGTTCTTCTGAAACCTACAACTTCTTCTGCTTCCTTCTTCCAGTACAACAATACTTTTATTACCTGTGTGAGGCTGCCTGTTCATCATTCAAACACAGGATGCAGGGCGTTTCACAACAGCAGAGTTTCAAAGAGTTCAAAGTGTCAGCCATGTTGCATTTGTCTGTGCCATTTGGAAAGTGTCGTAAATCATTCGTTCAAAGTGTTCTTGTGTGAAGCGATGGGCTGTTCACAATTTAACCTGAAGAGCTGATAAAAACAAATTGTCTGTCAATACTTGAACGAGGCTCAGTGAAGTAATTACAGCAACTAAAGACAGTTCACTGAGGAGAAAAGTTAAGTTCTCACATTTAGATTACCAAAAACGTATGAACCACGACATTTTAAATATCATCAGTAATAACTCAAATACACAACTGCTTCTTGTACTTAAGGAAGTGGAAAATACACTTATTGATAAGTACCTTCTAGAATATGTACAGTTGGAGAAACCAGCCCAACAGAATTGTATTATGCAAATTAAGTTTTAGTTATATATGTAAGTGTATATAAAAGGTACTTCCCATGACCCTTATCGTAAATAAACAGAGGTTAGAAAGTAGAGAGAAAACTAAGAACAACAATTAGTGACAGTTCTGTGTGACTCCCACAGACTGTATATAAAAGATGGTCATAGCCACCAGGTCTTAAAGTGAAGCAAATGCAGAAGTGTAAAAAATATGTAATACCACCGACGGCCACAAGATGCTCACTCCACAAAACTCTGGCTCCAATTGACTTCAATTCAAAAATCATATTTTTTTTTCCACAAGTCATTCTGCTGTCATTAGCTAAAGTCTTTTTGTTAGTGACCTGGGGTCCATCCAAAAATCATTTCATCATTACATGTTAGGTTTCAAAACAAAGAATATTTAGCAATGTGGTTAGTTTGATTGACAGGTGTGGTCTCCAATGATTTACAGGTGGTTTGGAGGATCATTCACCAATAAACTCTCATTGGCCAGTGTCCCAGAGTTCAAGGGTCAGACCCGCCTCCTCACTCCTGCCTTTATGTGGCAGTGTGGTCTCTTCTGGCTCCATATTATTAACATTATGACATCCAAATGCTAAACTCCTGTCTTCAAAATGCGAGTCCACGATGACTATGTCCATCTCCTTATCCAGACTACTCTGACTCCTGCATCGAACTTAAAGGACAGCCGGCTTAGCCTCTCCAAATCTCAGCAGATGAAGTCTGTGTACAGTACCACTCCTGTTTTGAAGACTCTCATCCTCTATTAAAGCCTTCCCCTCAGACACCTTAACATAATCTGTACCTGCGTGACACTGCATTATCATAACTGAATAAAGATGGGTCCGGGTGAGTTGGCAGCCCCTCCATGTGCAGAGAGCACAGCACTGATATGAACTTGCTCCTGTGTCCCTGCAGTTTATGCGTGTCTGTGTGCGTGATGTGAGTCTTCCCACACAGACACGTTGGTGTGTGGTTTTTATGAGCGTACCTCCATCTGTTCGCTCACTGTGTGTGTGTGTGTGTGTGTGTGTGTGTTTCCTCTCTCAACTATTTCTCTCCTCAGGCTTCGCAGCCCCCCTGTAGCGATAATGGCAGGTCATGTTGGCCCCTCTCAGACAGTTTGCTCCTGTCAAACATAGTTTCACCCAAACGGTTTCAGCTCCTGCTGCACTGGGACCCTCCATCAAAAGCCACCGGCCTGTCAGGCACTTTCCCCACACAGCAGCAGAGCTTGTTTCCTCTGCTGGACTCCTCCTTCTTTATTTTATTATTTTGAACTTTCTGCTCCCTCCATTTCTTAGGTCTTACTGCTTCATGCTTGTACTGTACATGATGAATAACAAAGTGCATACAAGCCTTTTTTTTCCTTTAAAGGCAACTTGACTTCCAGACAAACCAGAGTCTGACTCTGTGCTGGAGCAGAGCCACTGACAAACAATGGTATTTTCTAACAATGTTATTTGAAATAAATCATCAAACACAGCAAATTTCAGCTGTTCAGTCTCAGCTTTGCAATTAACCAAACTAAGATTCACATTTTTTTCCTAATAAAGCAAGTTTTATTTGTCATGGTAGCATGCTGCACACAGTACAAACTAGTGATGGGTAGATGAGGCCTCGTGAAGCGTTGCAACACATTACCCAAATTGTATCGATACGTGTCGGTACTGTGTTGCTCAATACTGACGCCTGTTGGATCTTAACAATCATTACAGGCAGTCTCACTCACAGACTCAGCTGACATACTGATACAATGACCTAGCCATGGCGTAGAACTGTTTATGGACGTGTCCATACCAAACAATGACTGAAATGTCTATTATGGGATCATCTATACACCAAGAGGGATCAGACTGCCACAGAGGTCCACGTGCTTGTATTTGTTTATTTATGCAAATTTACCTGAATGCGACGATATTCCTGCTCGTGACAATTCGTTACTTTCAGCATAATGGCGACTGTGTGAGGATGTTTATGTACTTGTCTTTGAGGCAGGGTGGATTTTATTTATATATATATATTGAGGTTTGGGAAGATTCCTACTGACCGACGCGCTTCCTTATAAACACAGTTTGGCTATGCAGGCGAAACCATGGACCACACAGTAGCTGCTTCGTCACGTGACTTTCTTAACGCGATACGCACACCGAAACGGGGGTTCGCTCTGTGAGCTCCACACATGCGCCGACGCATCGCTGCTGCCAGACCCATCACGAGTACATTCACTAGTAACACACACAACTAAATGGCATTTACAAGCACAGGGCCCCCTCTAAACAATCCACTCACTCATAGGGGACCCATAACATGCATAGAGAGGGGATAGGGTGAGGGTGCTGCCATTGATCTGGTGCACCCTGGAGCAGTTGAGGGGAGGGGGGGTCCCTCTCCAGCCACCAGTCCACACTCCGAATTTTGACCAGGCTGGGCCTTGAACCAGCAACCCAAGTCCCAACCCACTGAGCCACTGCCACCCCACGTGTAGTTATGAGGGACAGTTATCGGAGATCTTTGCAGATACTTAAATAGAAGTACCTGTAGTAAGTACAAGTCAAGGCCCTGTTAAGAAAATGGTACTTGTATGCACAGGAATATTGTGTCGTGGAGCCTCCAGTAATTTGCTTGAGTCACTGTTTGTTTGCTGCGAGGAAGATGCACACTCCTCATGTTCATCTGATCAACCTTACACTGAATACTGATAATGACCTCATCACACTGCACTCACCCTGCAGTGGTGGTGAACTGAGGCGTCATTACTGCAGGTTTTTTTCTGAGCGCTTCAATCAGCCTCCACCTCATCTAAATCTGAATTTCTCTGCTGCAGGTATCAGATGCAGCAGTGATGTTTTTATTCCCCTCTGGCTCTGTGTGATCCATCGTGTCTGGAGTTTTTGTTTCTCTATTTACTACCCTGCAGCATCTCACACAGGCTTGTCGGAGTTGTTGTGATAAATGTGTAAGAGTTACAGGAGGCCGGGGATACATAATCCAGCCGTGTGGCGATCATTAACAGAATCAGATTCATGAAGAGAAGCAGGAGACAGATATAGGAAAACAATATAAATATCCATGTGTATATATGTGTGTGTGAGAGAGTGATTGCCTGCACAGGAGCCATATTTATTTCTTTTTTCCCGATCATACATTGATCCACCCACAAATCCCCACCATCTTAAATCACATATAGATGTAAAGGAGCGGTGGCGG
>OOFC01029660.1:3444-19019 GCA_900323345.1 Pseudochromis fuscus | reverse complement strand
AACTATCTTGGGTCTTTTTGAAACGGCATATATTCAGCGTCTTGCTCTCGTTCATCCTTTTTCCTCTCGCACACACTCTCACAACACAGTGGCATTTTTCATTTCATGTGCATCTGCGTCAGGAGTTTTTTTTTTTTTTCTATTTTTTATTGGAAAACAGAATAGGGTGATAGCACGCCTGTGATCTTTTATTCATTCATTCGTCCTCCTCTCCTCACTCCTCGCCTCCGCATCAGGGAGCTCTGCATCTGACAGCCCTCACCGAAAACCACCAGCTGGAGTGACAACAAGAGCAGAGGAGGAGGAGGTAGGAAAGAAGAAGAGAGGAGAGGAAGTGTGTGTGTGTGTGTGTGTGTGTGTGTGTGTGTGTGTGTGTGTGTGTGTGTGTGTGTGTGTGTGTGTGTGTGTGTGTATATGACACCGACAGGAGGACAGTCGGGGGGGCACAATGTGCTGACAGCAGCCCGGCCCTCGGAGCAGAGCAGATGGTTAGGACAGGACTGGCTGTGGCTCCAGATCAAAACCTCACCTCTCAAAAGTCACAAGCTTCGACTAAAATGAACTTTCAGGTTTCAGTTAACTCTTGTCCTGTTTTATTTATGACCCCACTTCGCGGAGATCCTGCTGAGGATTTTAAACTTTTTGACTTTCAAGCCTTAGATCTCTAGTTATAAAGGTAATGAAATAGATCGCGGTTATAGTTATTTATAGTAATAAAGGTGGAGGCAAAGATCTGACATGCTAGTAGACATCTGATATGCTATGCTAGACATAGCATATATGGTTTGAGGTACTCTGGTTAACATTTTTACATTGATGATGAAGTGGACAAAAAGTGCAATAACATTTACTGCCACTAGAGGTCGGCTCCAAAAAACTCTGGCTTCAGTCAATCAGTCAGTCATTTTCTATGCCTGCTTTGTCCACACTTGGGTCACAGGGGTCTGCTGGAGCCTATCCCAGCTGTCATCGGGCAGGAGGCAGGGTACACCCTGGACAGATTGCCAGCTTATTGCAGGGCTAACACAGAGACAAATAACCGTTCACACCTATGGTCAATTTAGTTTGATCAATTCACCCAACAATCATGTCTTTGGACTGTGGGTGGAAACCGGTGTACCCGGAGAAAACCCACGCATGCACAGGGAGAACATGCAAACTCCAAACACAAAGGCCGAAATTCGAACCCCAAACCTTCTTGCTGTGAGGCACAAGTGCTAATCACTGCACCACCATGCTGCCCATTCTGGCTTCAATTGACTCCAATTCAAAAATCTAAAAATTTTCCACAAGTCATTCTGATGTCAAAGTCAAGTCTTCTTCTGATCTAGTGGTTCAGCTGAAAAAAAACATCTTTAAGTAGATATTAGGCTTCAAAAAGATTAATATTTAGGGGGTGTAATTAGCTGGATGGACAAGTCTGGTCTCCAATGAAAGCAGCACTGAAGTCAAGTTTCATTCACATTGGCCAGTGTTCTAGGGTTCAAGGGTTAGACCCGCCTCCTCATTCCTTCCTTCATATACAAATAGGGTCACTTTTGGCTCCAAACCACCAAAAAGGGACATTGAAAAGTCAATCTCTTGGCCTTAATTTAGTGGATGCTGAAAACACAAAGTCCTTAAAACTGAGCATCATCATCTGGTTAAACTGTGCAAATGTTGCTCACATATCTGCAAAACCACTGACATTCCCATTGTCAGCAGCTGAAAAGGAAATGTTAGGATGCTAAAGATGCTCAATGGAGATAGCGGACATTGTTACTGTGGGCAGCTGTTAGCATCTAGCAGCTTTTCTGAACTGCTAGCATTGCTGGGATTAAACGGTGATAGACATGTCAATAAGACGGATGTACAGAGTATACAGTAGAGTTTTTCAAGTGAGATGCAGATAGAGCAGGACTGAAAAGTCTGTTGCAAACTCAGAATATGTAGCAGCTCACACCTCAACTTCACTCAAAGAACAAACTAGTTGTCAGCTCCTCTGATTTTTCCTACACTCTCGGTCTGTTTTCACTCTCCCTGGCTTTGTATATGTCTCTGTTCTTCTCCCTTTCATTCCCACAATCTGTAACCTAACCTGCCCAGATCTGACAGGTGAGAGCTGTGATGATTTCATCAGGTACTCTGTCGTCTGACGTCTGTGTCAGTGAAATGATGAAGGCCAGCTACATCAGGTAATTTTGGCATTTTCTTGTCGTACACACAGACACACACCTCAAGCCCCAAGTTGCCATGACAATCGGATGAATGGCCGAGGTAGAAACGTACGTGTGCTTTGATATGACTGCCACAGATTTCCATGATTTTCACATCATATTTGTTATTATTTTTCCATTTTAAATCTAACAATAATGTGTGCCACCATTCAGGACGTTTGTGTTTTTCATTCAACACACCTATTGTGTGTGACAATTCATGCAACAGAGCTTGTGATTTTCTTTTTTTAAAGAAAGGGAGTGAGTGTGAATTAAAGGCTGCATGCAGGCTCTGTGAGGGGTGAGTCATAAATCACACACTACATAACTGAAAACTGTCACTAATAAGGAAAAAGACAAACAATTGTAAAAACAAAAAAACATATATTTTTCTGTATCTGGAATTATTAGCTGTTAAAACTATTTGTTTCTCCTTTCATTTCAGTTTTGGTTATTTTTAGTTCCTTCTTCAGCTTCCTGCCACATCTCACCATTTTTCTTCACAGGTTAGACTTATAATTATGTTGTTACTAAGCCTCTGACTACTTTAGTTGTAATACTACTCTAGCATTTACCATTTTATGTATGCATGGCAATACTTAAATGTCCCATCCCAGAATTGCAGGATCAATTCTAATATCAACCGCTGACATCTAAACTTGTGGGTTTGGTGGTTGTATTTTGTCACCATCAAGGGACACAGCAGAAAGTAAACATGCTGCCACTACAGTTTAGTCAGAATAACACACATCTAGTAGGGACTACTTCTTCTTCCACCTGTCAAACTACGACTAGATCCCTGAGCCACTTAAGCCAGATTGAAGAGAAGAAAAAAGATGCTGTTAGGGTGAGTCAGTCAACATCCTGGTCCACAGACAAAGAGAGAGAGCAGCCATGGTGACATTTATAAGGGATTCGTGTCCATCAGAGTTCAGTTTGTGTCCTTGGAGCTCCCTCGCACTTTTAAAACTATGGCATTTGTTTGAATTCACAAAAACACAACAAAATAAATATTCTTATAAGTAATTAAATAAATAAATGCCACATTAAATAGCTATATAAAACAAGCGCCTTCACACCAGCTCTGTCTTTCAGAAAGATTAATACATGCATGTCAGAAAGGCAGATGTGAAGCTGGTGTATTAGAAACCAGACTGTGAGGTCATGACACAACAGTAACTATGACAACCTGTTCCATTTAGGTGTTTCAGAGCCTGTTTCAGTTCATTCTGGACACACAACAGAATAGAATGGAATCATCCTGAATGTATCTGATCAGATCTGTGTTGTTTCAGCTGTGATGACAAGTTGAGCCATGATCCTTTTGACGGGTGTCACGAGGACAGTGACTCAATACCAAGACTGAGTCCCAAAGACTGAAGACTCTGGACATAACGACATGACTAATGGTGAGAGTCGTGTAGGAATATATTTGGTATTTGAGTCAGCTGATCAGGAATAAGTTGTAGATGACTCAAAGCCAGGATGCAAACAGTGATGCAGAGCATTTCAAACAAAAGGAGGAGACAGCTCAAACTTATCACAGTAACTCAACGACACGCAGCCTGACGTGTAGACAGAATTTAAAGTAAGGCAGTTTCAAAATCCTCATCTTCTGAAGGTTGTTATTGTTTGTGAATTGTGACAGCTGCATCTGTTGTATCATGCTCCACACAAAATATTCACAGAGGCTAACATCAGCTTTTTGAGGCTAACACAGACAACAGGACGGTGTAACGAATGAATGAAGCACCTGGGCCTTGAAAGTGAGACCAAAGCAGAAGTGCAAAAGAGTGCAATACCCCTGATGGCCACTAGATGCTGGCTCATAAAAAGCTCTGACTCCAATTATCTTCAATTAAAAAAAATCATGATTTTTGATCATGAAATTCACACTTATTAAGTCAGTCTGATGTTATTAGTTAAAGTCAATTTTCACCAGTGAATTGAAATCACATGCACATTGGACAGTGTCCTCCTTAGTCCTGCTGTCGTATCCAAATATGGTCACTTCTTGGTCCAGACATGGCGATTTTCAAATGCTAAACACCTGGCTTCAAAATACACAAACCAACAGGGATGTCACTTTAGCTTCATCCATTTTTTTTTATATCCAGTTCAGACAGTAGTGCCTCCTCCGTGTAGCTGGGAGAGAAAGTTCATGAAGTAATCTTCTCCAAAATCTGACATCTTATTACTTTGGTAACTACTCTTACAACTGTCTTTATTCTCAGCGAGTTAGTCATAGTATAGTGACTAATTGTCTGGTATTATGGCATCTCTAATCCATACTACATGCTAGTTCTGTGCAGGTTGGAGGGTGTGCAAGTGAAAAACAGAAAAAGACACCACAAAGGGTAATGCATGTGTTTCAGCAACATACATTTAAGAAACACATACAGTAGTAGTAGTAGTAGCCTTCAGTAGTAATAAAAATAAGTTTATTTACAGTGAGAATATAAACAGAGAAAATACAGTACAGTACATACAGTGCAGTAATAGTATTTGTCTCCTGCAGGACTGAGTGATGAAGGGCTGCGTGTGAGCCCACATTCATCGTGTTTACTGTTAAATATTGGAACAGTCACTAAGGATCGGGCCACAACACTAAATATTTGGGACTGACACAGTGTAAAGCCACAAAAAAAAAAAACAGCAGTGAGGAAAAATCCTTTTGATGTTTGTCCCTGTGTGAAATAACAAGTGGAAAGTTAAGTTACATATGATGTGTAGTTGTGGTGTGCAAGATGTGTTTAGTATTTATATATGTCCTTACAGTTGGGTTTGCCTCACAGTGGACAAAGTACACAGAGGGGATAATTCGTTTTTCTTTTGCATGCACCCAAATATAAATATCAGCATTTGCGAGAAAATACCAATTGTGTGTTGACATCCACTTAGTTTGAATCACTGCAAAGAGACACTGTGACCTGAGCTCATTAAATGATATTTTCCCAAGTGCCCTCTGTTATTGAAATGGATACATCACAGTGTGAGCACCACATGGGTTCATTAGGCCCAAGTTTAAGATTTAATGAAGTAAATGTATGCTGTGACAATGCTTTCAAAAAAGTAAACTGGAAATCACACAGAGGTTTATGAGGTCAGGGACGCCCACTGCTCAGATTTAATTTACACAAAACAATTTGAATTACAATATTTATGTGCTTATGTATATAAGTAGTGTCAACAGACAGTGCAGGGGTTACTGTGCCGCATGTAAACAAAGAAAAGACGTTCTCTGATTGTAGGAGAGCATCGTGACAAGGGCAGTATCCCCCCAGAAACTACTGAAATATGCATTTACAGGCAAGAGTGCAGTCACTGATTTAATTTGCTGGTGTCTAGGGAGCTAATTCGAAGTCATCTCTAATATTACTACATGTAAACTGAATAATAAATGCCTGTCTGCATCATGACGAACATACGAGGGAGAGGAGGTAGGAAAAACACTTTTTGGCTTTGTGCTCACGTTCCTCCGTAGCTGGAAGAAAAACACACAAACCAAGGTGCTTAAAATCTGAAAACAAAAAGTCAAAGTGAGGTTCAAATCTCATGGTGTGAGGCTGAAACTGAAGTAATCTGATCACGCTTTTTGATAGCACTTTAAGATGTCATGGGTAGCAGGAAGTAGGACCCAAATGCAGATCTCACAGAGACAAAAAGGTCTTGAATAAATAAAAAGCACAAACTGAGGGTGCTGCACAATAAGGCAGGAAAAAAACAAGAACCAAACCAAAGGCAGGAAGTATTTATGAGGGGGCAGTGATTAGCAGATGAGACACAGGAGAGGAGAGACAGGTGAGGTACATCAGGGCAGGGACAGCAATCAGACACAGGGAGAAAGACAGAGACAGGAAGTAGTGCTAAAAACACAGAGGAATCCTTACCAAAATAAAAACAGGAAAAGACAGTGACACAAAAGAGGGAGACAGACAGAAGGAGAAAACCAAGAAATCAAAACTAGAACCAAAAGACAAAAAACAAGGTAACATAATCACAAAACTACAAGGAATCATGACATAAGATTTCACCTGCACATCATCAATGATTCTCAAGTTTTAAGCCATTTGAAGCTACACAATAAAACTGTATTGGCACATTTTAATAGGCAAAATTTGTCTGCAAGTGTCTGTGATGTAGCAAGAAATTAGTCTGAAGTGTCTTTCCTCAAACATTTCTAACCTTCAGCTTGAGATATTGAAAGATTGTTTGAATACAAATACATGTAAAGGCCTCCAATCTGCTTGTATTGAGAGTTAAAAAAGTCTGAGGATTGTAGTGTGCTTCCTGTAAACTACAAAGCCACCACTCCATTTCCTGTTTTTGGAGGAATTCATATATTTTATTCTGTCAGCAGGATAATCAATATTTAAAAAACAACAAGTCAGATTAGGACATTAAGACACAGAGGTGGTGCTTGCGTCTGATTTCACCATAAAGAAACATCTCACTGGGCCTCTACAGAAATTAAAGGTACAATCAGAGCAGATATAAATGCAACCTCAACCTTTTTACTGTGCAAAAATGTTTTTACCCACTCCCAATGGTAGATTATGTTGCACAGAAATGAATTAAAATATGCACATGTCAAATGAGAAAATAGCCATTTGGATTCCAGTGTTAGCCTTAAAACACCCACACAGGTGCTTTCATTCAGGATGATAAGACTCCTTCACTCTCTCATTGGGGTTTGTTCTCTGTGGCAAAAAAATATCCACTTTTTCTTTCAAAATCCACATCCTGGATGAATACAAGCATGTGATCTCAAGCCAGATTGTTTTTATTGTGTCAGTGTTTTACTCTGTGTGCGATCGACCAACAAAAACAGTCCTGTAACCAGACTATAAACTGCTGCACTGGTCTCACACAATGTTTGATTTGATCAGTGCTAATTTACAACCCACATGTTTTTGCACTGATTGCAGAGAGGTAAAGTTGAGGCCACCTGGCATTTCACATTTTTTGCTTTGGAGTGATGTCCACCTGGCTCTGGTTTCCTTGAAGATCAGACTTCACCTTCAGACACTCCTGCACCAAAAGTATTATCTTGCTGTTTAGTTTGTGCTGCTGATATTTCCTTATATCCTACAACACAAGTGTGGCATTACAATCATTTAGTTGTCTCATTAGATTGATATTGGATTTTTTAGTGCAACTGTCATTTTGGTGAATGACATAAAAATATGCAAGTTGAGGATGGGAAACTAAATTACCAAAATCTGACTTCTGTGTGGAGTTTTCTTTGATTTTGGGCAGAGATCAGAAATTGTGAGTCACCAGTCGACAGTGAAGGCAGCACAGCTCTGCCCCTCCTCTCCTCAATCTGACTGGAGCTTTAATTAAATCTCAGTGACTGAAAACACCTGTGTGGGTGAGCAGGACCTCTGCACAGGACCAAATGCTGCTCTGTCCTTTTACTTACAGTGTGAGTTTTGGAAAGAGTTTCTGTGTGAGTGTAAACACTGTGTTCACTGCCGACAGCGGAGAAATGATGGGGGAATTTAACCCCTTTTTTGTAGCATTATAGCACAGTACTGTCCCGTGGGTCTACATTTGACACTACTTTCTTACGATATATATACTGTATTTTCCGGACTATTGAGCGCACCTGTTTATAAGCCACTATTGAATTTATTCGAACAGTTTCATGTGGTCCACTCTGACCGGGGCTGATGTGACGAGGCTAAATGTATCGGCGGCACGGAGCTTGCTAGCTTGTAAAAAGCTAATGAGCTTCGTGCCGCCGATACATGAGTCACACCAGTGTTTAAGCTGCAGGGTTCAAAGCGTCTGAAAAAAGTAGCGGCTTATAGTCTGGAAAATACGGTGTGTATATGCCGTGTTTACATTTCTGGTCCAAACTTTGGCTGCACCCTTTAAAAGCACAAATTTTTACTGAAAGCGAGTATCAAAAAAACGTGTTAAATACAACTATAGATCAAGGTATATTTTTATACAGATGCAGTTCTTAACATAAGTACCTCAGCTCAGCTGACCTTTGCCATGCCACCTGACTTCAAACCTCCAGACTTTCCTACTTCGACTCCTCATACTTGGCTGTGGCTGCCTCACTCAATGGTGGGAATGTGCTGACCATGTTTGTGGAGATGCTGACCACCTGGGTGAGAGAGCTTGGTGCAGAGCTCAGTGAGTCGTGCTTGTATGAAAACCTGATTTACTGTGATGTTGGCCTAAAGTCCAAAATCACAGTTTTTACAGGCTGTAGTGTATATACTGTGATTATCTCAGAGCACTTTTAACATGTTCTCTACACAACTGCTCTTAATCACTGATATCGTACACAGCCAGCGCACCTTTCTGCTGTTGAACTTCACATTTTCCACATATAATTGTAGTTTATTTCAGTGTAATTGTACTCTATATAGATTGTATCCAAAAGATAGACACAGCCACCATTTCTCAAACGTGAAGCCAATGCTAAAGTGTACAAAAGTGTAATACCACTGACGGCCACTAGATGCAGTTTTCATTATGATATCATAAGCTAAAGTCCACTTTTCTTATCAGTGATCAGGTGGTCCATCTGAAATTCATTTCATCATTAAGTACATATAAGGTTTCAAAAGAGAGATTTAGAGGCGTGGTTAGTTTGATTGACAGGTCTGGTTTTGTTGGAGGCTCGTTCACCAGTGAGCTCCAGTCTCACACGCATGCAGTATCCTCCCTTCATATCCAAATATGGTCACTTCTGGCTGTAAAAAAAACATGGCGACGTTCAAATGCCAAATTCCTGGCTTCAAAATGCGAGTCCACAAATCGTGACATCACAGTGACTACGTTCCTCTCTTATACAGTCTGTGGTGCTCTGTAAGGCCTATTTGATTCACTTGCTCTGTGCTGTGTCTCATCTCAGGCCGTCGCCGGCTGCCAACATTTCATGCTTGTTCGCATCACTAAGCTTCAGAGCTGCACGTCATGTCTTTTCTTCAGCTATCCAAACCAAACATCTGTGTGTGCATGTGTTTATAAGAAGAAAGTTATTGTGCATTGTTTGATGACTTCTGTGGTACATTTCTTTGACTTACAAAAAAAAAAACCATTGTCATGGTTAATAGTTTCTTCACATGCAATATGTCATGTGTAACTGTGCACAAGTGAGAAATTATAGACGAGGTTATTGCTCTTGTAGCATGTGCAGAATATTATGGCTGACAATTTCCAAGAGCATCTAAAGGGAAAATGATACTGGATTCATCTGATCTGGTTTGTGAGCGTGCTACTTCACTGACATTAAAAATGATGTGTATCAGCTTTAAAGGTAATTGTCTCAGACACACTTGCAAGTAATCTATATTTAAAAGTCCATTTACAAAGACCCAGCCTGTTTAAAGTCTTTAGTCTCTTTTCAACTGCTGATCTAAGAGTAATTTAACTTTTTATTTTCACAAATACAACCTGGAAACAGATTACTCCTTGACTGCTACAGTAATGTACCTTTTGTGTTCGAGTGCCAGTTTAGAGTTTCATCAGCGTTCAACATGTTTGAAATTCAAATCTTGTAGAAATCAGCAGATTTTTGTCGGCTTATCTTGCGCTACCCATTTCCCATGTTTCCATCAGCAATTAATGTAGATTACAAGATTACGTAATAGCCTGATTGAACCCGATCACTGTGAATTAAACACATAAAGGCAATTTGATTCAAGTGTTCACATGGTTCACCGTAATCCAATTTCAACCCCAGTTTATTTCATGTTGCCGGTGTCCAAAAGGGATTCAGGGAAGCAAAAAGAGAGGATGCTGATGACAACATAACAGCATAAATAATGTTTTCTTCTTTTTGCACAGCAGACATTTTGACTTGTCGCAGCAGGGGAAGCACAGGTGGAATTAATGATACTCGCTCACTGCCATGATGGAGAACCAACAAGCACAAATGCACACCTCCCCTCAGGAAAGCAGCCATCATTAATAAACCCCTGTGCTTTCTCTACTGTAACAATTCAACATGTCTGCAGTGATAGAGGTGTATTTTACCTCAGAGGAGAGGGGAGGACAAACACACTGAGTCCTTATTGTGTATTACAGTCCAATTCATCCGTATCGTTCATATTGTAACATCGTGTGCTTCATACCATGCCAGATCTCTTAAGTTGTTAAAGTAAATCACCTTAACTATAAATAGTATCCGTCAGTATTAATGAACATCATGGTCTCTTCTGAATTCTTTCTTTCCTTGGCAGATCTCACAGGAAAAAAAAAAAAAATCTGACGTCTCAATTCTGCTCATAACCCACAAATACAGTAGATATCAAGCACTTCAGACTCTTTTGTCTCCATGACAACTGGGACGTTTTGTTCCCTGATTTTTTTTTTTCATTTTCTGATGCTGTGGGAGTCACATCCATACAGTACAGTATGTAACTGACAGAATCTATTCCTGTTAAAAGCCACTGATCTGTTCAGCTTTCATTCTTCAAGAGTCGGACTTTTAATCGCATCTAAGACAGATCTGCATCGTGGAAGACATTATAATAATAAACTTCATGAAAGGCTCTAATAGATGATAGACACTGATGGACACTCATCAGAATTTGAACTCTTTAGTTAGTATGACCATTTTAAAGAGACTAGACTGACATGTTGAATGTGTTTGCAGAGACGCTGGTGCGGTGGCATTTTCAACCTCATTTTCAAATCACACAGCCTGTTGCTTCCCAGCTACACCCACAAATAAATCGTTCACCATTTCTACCTGCTGCCACCAACGTAGTAAGACAGTGAAAATATTCAGCGTCGTGGATGTCACTCACAAGTACACTCTTCTCATGCCTCACCAAAAATAACACCAATTTCTTTTTTTCCTGCTTTGTTTTTTTGAGAAACTAATGAGCTTTTCTTGCATAATTAACCACTTTCTGGGAACCTATCAAACATGTCCACAGAAATCTGACTCATTTGCTTTGTATTGGTGTTCAGCAGCTCTCTTGAATTTGATAATAAGCAGGAGGTAGGACATTTGGTTTTTGCATGCTGACCAAAAAAAATGGGAAAACGTAGCCAAGGACGGACACATAACAATTGTTAAAAGAAGGGAGGCTACAAATAGCATTGATGTCTGAGGATGTTATATAGCAGAATCAAAGTTTAGATGTGTGATTAAAAAGTAGCTGTGGAGAACAGAGCCTTAAAACAACAGCCTTACAGAGACAAATGCATCAACTCAGTCAACAGCCTCTGAATCATCTTGTCTAACAACATTTTCAGTCTGTGTTTCCCGCACTATTTTTAAAAAGTCTCCATTGGGTCTTTAAATTTATATGTATGAGAATTAACACCAAATCACCAAGGATGTGTATTTTATAACAAAACCATCAATCATCATGAGGTGGTCGGTGTACATATTGGTCAGTAAGAAGGAGGGGGAAAGAGATCAGTGATCATCTGAAGACTCAAAAGACAGTAATGAATAATGACCTTCTTCTCAGAAACTCAGGGAAGCTGAAAATATAAGAAATCCACAGGGATCCCAGGGATTTACTCTGCTGGAGGTGTTAACATAAAAAATAAAAAAACAAGAGTGAGGGTGTACAGCCATGCCAGCAGCTCTGGGAGGTTGTACAGTTGCATGCACAATAATAATATTAACAGGAAGCATAGAAGGTACTAATTTGCATGTTCACCATTTTAGTTTAGCATCAGCAGTTGCTAATAAACTTTAACAAACTGCAACTGATGGTGTTTTTTAAACTGGAGACTTCAGTCTAACATTGTGTACTTTATTATGTTGTAGATTTATCACATTTCCAGGATTGTGCTCTGATGCGTCCTGTCTGCTTGAGTTAACTTGTGTTTCTAAATGTGTGTTTTTATTTTGTTATTATGGCTCAAAAATGAGGCCGATGCAAAAGGGAAAAAAGTTCAGTACTCCCAACAGCCACTGGAGGCTGGCTCAGAATCCACAAACCAACAGGTGACGTCTCGTTAGCTTTGTCCATTCTATCCACAGCCTGTGGTGAATCTACAGCCAAATAGTCTCGTGTTGTAAATGGCACTATGACAAGAAGTCCCCAAGATACCTTTCTGTGAGGCCAAACCACCTGAAATCAGTCTCATCATTACAAGTCTCAATAATGAATATTCAGGGATCACAACAAGTAGCATTTAGTAATAATTCTGTAATCTAGCCTCAGGAGATTCATGAGATCTCAGTCATCAGAACAGGCCAAATGGTCATTGTAGCGTATTGAAAGCTCCAGCTGCTCGAACAAAGCCTGGAGGTCCTGCAGCTGGCTTCACTCGCCTTATAATTAGTTATCTAAAGCACAATGACAGTGATTACTGTGGTGCATGTGACAACCATTAATCAGCTGAGCAACAGCACAGTGATCAGTAAGGGTGGGCGATACTGGGAATTTTGGTATCGATCCGATACCAAGTAAATACAAGGCTAGTATCCCCAATACTGATACCGATACCAATACTTTTTACTTGAATTGTCATGGTCATGGAATAATTTTGTGAATTTTCCTTTAGTTTGTTGATTATGATAAAACATGGGACAAAGATGTCAGGCAAATAAATGTTGTTTTTAAATTAACTAACTACACAAAAGGGTTATTATAATCAGCCATATTCATATTTCAGGTTTGAGATATATATCTTTATATAAGTGCCTATTTTTGAGTTCAATTAAAACATGTCTGGTATGTTTTCTTTGAAAAATTACGTGTCTGATCACAGAAAAGGTCAAACACTGTATAGAATAGAAACTGCAACAAAAGTATCGATCTCATCGCGTTAGTATCAATGCGATACCGATACTCATCCTGGTATCGATAAAACGTGTTGAGATCGATACTTTTGTTGCAGTTTATATTCTATACATTGAGGAAATTTGAGTAATTTGCAGGATGTATAGAATAGAAACTGCAACAAAAGTATCAATCGCATCACGTTTGTATCGATGCGATATTGATACTCATTCTGATATCGATACTATCGATATTTAGATCGATACGCCCAGCCCTAGTGATCAGTGTAACAGACCTCTGCTCACAGACCTACTCTGAGAAATCTGTGGGTAAATGTTTCCACTGACCAGAAGCAGCTGGCGTATTGCACCTTGCAGCAAAAAAACTTTCAGATTCCCTCCCGGTGGCCGTTCTCATCAGATAACAATGACTGTGTTTCCGCTCTCTGTCCCCATCCAGGTGCAGTTAGCGTTATTATTCACTGGCTGGGGCTCAGAGTTACCTGTAATTGTCTCTCTTCCAACTTTAATGTGTGCAGGAGATTCTTAATGTTCCAAACAAACCATTAAATTTAGATGCAACCTGCGAAACGCCATTTGGAGGAATTTGTAATGCTGTTGCCTGCATTCATTAGCGAGGCAGTGACTAAGAAATAAAAGTCATAGTGGTTAAAAACAAAGAGATCAGTGCCACACTGTGTTAGAATAAACAGTCACTCTGAATACCAAATTAGAGCTAAACAGTTTCCATGTTTGCTGAATATTTCTCTGGTTTTCTGTGTTGAAATCATATTATTTTGTTTTGCAAGTTTTTTTGTTGGATATAGAGGGTTTATTGTCTTGTTTCACGGTAATACTTTTAAGCCCTTGTTTGGTATCCTTGTTTTACCACTTAAAACATGCAGCCTGGAATTCATCAACCCAGAAAAAGGGAATTTTTTTGTGTGTTGTAACTTGCGTAATGTATTTTCTGGCATGTTGGAGACACAGTCGACCGTAACCAGACTCAGATCTGTGATGGTGCACACAATGTTGACAATAGCAACAGTGTAGAAAAAGCAGACCCTCAAGCCAACTGGTCCCTCATAGTTTATGCATTTTGGCTACAAATCCATGTTTGTAGAGAACTTGAGAAAAAAATTACTTGTGTAGAAGTATACAAAAACAAAAATCTAAGATCTTTTACTACTAATTTTGTGGTATTCAACAGTCTGTATAAGTAAAATGACCTTTTAAGGTAAAGCACATAGAGGATTGAAACATTAAAGAAGCTTGTTCCAACTCCACAAAGAATAAAAACCAAAAAGATCCATATTTGGATATGAAGGGAGGACTGAGGAGGCAGGTGGATCCCTTCAGCCCGAGGATGCTGCCCAATGTTTATGAGACTCATGTTCAGGTCTTGTCTCACTGGACACCAGACCTGTCAATCAAACTAACCACACCCAAGGTCACTAACAAACAGAACTGACTTTAGCTGATGACATCAGCTAAAGTCAGGTAATTAAAATTTCATGATTAAAAATGACGATTTTTGAATTGAAGCAAGTCGAAGCCAGAGTTTTTTTGGAGCCAGCCTCTAGTGACTGTCGGGGGGTATTGCATGTTTTTGCACTTTGAGACTCAGTTGCTTTGTCCATTTTTCTATCCAGTCCGTGGACCTTGCTCTTTGCATCCAAGGTGGTTGTACAGGTGCCAGCATTTAAAAACTCTGCTACAATGCTAATATAATGGATGCACACAAACCTTGAAGCTGCATCTTGTTTGGACTTCATGTCGACATGCTGTCTTTTTTTTCTTGGTGAGAGTAATTTGTTACTGTACTGGTAGGAAATTTAGAAACTTGAGTCATTTCCTGTCCACAATGATCAACTGTGTCCACTGAGCTGAGTGCAGCTCCGATTAAAGATCAGCAAATTTGAATTAAAAAATTTGAACCTGCTTTTATTCACTGTTGTGAATTGCAACCTCATGAGCTAAGAGTCCAACCAAATCAATCATTCCCATCATGTCATGTCTTATGTCTCCATCACACCATGAGCAACTACAAATGGATTTTCCTGATAGTTTAACAGCCCACAGCAGGTCTCAGTGTAAGGAGCTGATATTCTTGCTGTCCTGACAGGTGCTCAGCCTGTCACCACCAGCTCGCCATCTAACACTTCATAGCTATATTTAAAACTGACCTGCTGTCAGAAAACTCAACATGACTGTTATCTGGTTCTGTGGAGGCATTTTTAATGAACAGTCACAGGCTGTGTTAAACTCAGTGACGATATGGGGGATACTGGGAATTTTGGTATCGATCCGATACCAAGTAAATACAGGGCTAGTATCCCCAATACTGATACAGATACCAATACTTTTTACTTGAACTGTCATGGTCATTGAATAATTTTGTGATTTTACCTTTAGTTTGTTGATTATGATTATGATAAAACATGGGACAAAGATTTCAGGCAAATAAATTTTCTGGTTGTATAGAATATGAACTGCAATGAAAGTATCTCATCAGGTTAGTATTGATGGCATACCGATATTCATCCTGATATTGATAAAAACGTGATGACGTGATGAAATCGATATTTTTGTTGCAGTTTCTATTCTATACATTGAGGAATTTTGAATAATTTGCTGGATGTATACAATAGAAACTGCAACAA
>OOFC01029659.1:0-15933 GCA_900323345.1 Pseudochromis fuscus | reverse complement strand
CTGAGTACAGACTGTACAAGTGCGCAAGCACGGACTCCGTACTCTCGCCACATTGGGACAATGCAAACTTATGTGATGTCACAGCCGGAGGTGCGCAACAGTAGACAGGAGCGCTCCCGTGCAGGAGCGTGTAAAATAATGTATCAACCATGACGTATATTTACGGTTTCATACTTGACTGCATAAAGAAATAAAGATGTAAATAAAAAGTAAAATAAAAATATTATTGTGTGCATGTTCATGTTTAGTTTAATATATATTGGCTATGTGAAAGCACAAAAAAAAAGTTTAAAAAAAAAAGGCCCGATCCCTATAAATATTTTACTCCCCAAAATTGCATGTTTGGATTTGAATAGGCTCTTAATTTTAACGAGCATATTTACAAATGTGCTGCGGTTCGGTCTCCTCCGTCATCTCTGAAATGTTCCACGTGACCTGCAAGCATGCTGGGTAATATACCTGGCTGAGTCCGCGCGAGTCTCCTCTGATGCATGCTTGTAAAAGAGGGCGGAGCGTGTCCAATATCCGGGGACTTGCAGCGGACTCACTGAGGAACGGACTCTGAATTGGAACCGGACTGGGGCCGCGCGTGATGACGTTTCACGAGTCCACGAGTCTGCAAAAGTCCGCATGAGTGCACGGATTGAGAAACGGCCTCTGTGCACGCGCTCAACTCAGAGTGAACACGCTCAGAGTTGATCTAACCACCTCAGATCACCTGTAATCCACAAACTCAGAGTTTCAAAACTCAGTGTATGTCAACTCAGAGTTTAAAAAGTGACTCAGAGCTTGTTAAACCTCCGTCATGAAGCGGGCCCCTGAACATCTAACCGTGTTGTTTTTGTACTGTATGTTATTGTGTTTTCTGGTTTCCTTCTAAATTCAAGAGAATGTGGTTGATTTTTTTTCTTTTTAGGAATTGAGCAATTATTAATCATTGGAGAAAAAAAATAAATCTGGGCAACGCACTTAATTTTATTCTTACTTTTGTCTTTCTTTAGGGAAATGATGATATTTATATTTGTGGCATGGGCAATAATGGACTAGTGCAGGTGCAACATGTGTACTCAACAGGAAGAACAGCTCCACAAATTCTTCCTCTGGTACTGAAGTTTTTCCTTATATCAATGATTTGTATCATGTGGTGAAAATGAAACATGTAATCTGATGCTGCTACTTTTTGTTTCTAACTGTCCAACAGGAGGGTGTTTCTGATGTAAAGGCATCAGTGCAGGACAGGGTGATCAGCTGTTCCTTTACTTCCATGAACAGTATTTCTACTCAGAGGACTTCTGGCTTCAACAAAACCTACCACCTTATGTTTGCCTATGGACCCAGCACAAAAGGTAATTTAAACATTGTATGATGTGGAGGAGAAGGGAAAATACTACTGACTACTAGAGTATGGGTGTTTTTTTCTGCTGGGGGTTGATTGTCAGTCACCTGGCATCAAGAGTTTTCTCTCATAATAATTTAGTAAAGTGTGTAAGTATTTCTCTTCAAGTAGCTCACGCAACAATGAGGTGGTTTTAAAGTCTCACTGTGAGTAGGTATGGAGGCAGCCAAATACCAAACAATACACAAAAAGACTTAGACTTAAAAGACTTATTTTCCATAATATGTCCCCTGTAACAAAAGAAAAGCGGAAATGACCTGACACAGGAGAAAGTGAACACTGACCACCACAACAAAATTTCACAGTAAATAACTAAAAATACACAGAACCATGACTCTTCAAAAGAATTATGCAGTACACACACAGCACAACTTGTCACGGACCAGGAAGAAACGCCAGGACCCAGATGCAGAGTAGGAAAAGGTAGCAGTCTTTATTATAAACAAACTCAAATTACTGGCGGTAACAAACTCAACAGAAAACCACCCAACTGGGGAAAAAAATCAAGAAACAAAAAACTAATCCAAAAATCACCAGAAGCTGGGACAAAAAACAGTGAACTCAGAAAAGTAGCAAAGAAATAAACACAAACCAATCGAAGTATAGAGCAGGAGCAAAACACCGAGCGAGGGACCGGGCAATCGCTGGAGACACACGAGACACTGTGAGATTCACAGGTAATCATCCGGCACAGGAGGACAAGAGAGTGTGGAATATAAGGCCCACCAATTAAGGCCGAATGAGCCGCAGGTGTGCCTGGCGCTCTGTGCTCCCACAGATTGCCCCGCCCTCTGGTGCTCACTCTGCTCATTTTGGATTTCTCACATTGTGCTGGTTTCCTGGTTACAGCAACAGCGTCATTATGTCAGTGGAGGGAAGCGCATTAAAGTGACAGGCACTAAAAACAGCATGTTCATAGTAGAGCTGATACAGAGGGTTTTTGAGTTTCACCAAGAAACTTAACAGACATGGTCTAGGGGCGTATAAGACTTATTTAAACTTCCCTGAAAACCAGTATATCTCTCCTCTAATAGCGCCATTAATTTTCATGCATTATTTCATGCTTAACATCATATTTCAGTCTGTTTATATTAATTGTTATTGCCCGTTTTCTCATTCTCGTTCTCGTTGTCTTCCGCTTATCCGGAGGTCCGGGTCGCGGGGGCAGCAGCCTTAGCAGAGAAGCCCAGACCGCCCTCTCCCCAGCCACTTCCACCAGCTCTTCCGGGGGGATCCCGAGGCGTTCCCAGGCCAGCCGAGAGGTATAATCCCTCCAGCGTGTCCTGGGTCGGCCCTGAGGCCTCCTCCCGATTGGACATACCCAGAACACCTCTCTAGGGAGGTGCCCGAGAGGCAACCTTGCCAGGTGCCCGAACTACCTCAACTGACTCCTCTCGATGTGAAGGAGCAGCGGCTCTACTCCGAGTCCCTCCCGGATGACTGAGCTCCTCACCCTATCTCTAAGGGAGACCCAGTCACCCTGCGGACGAAACTCATTTCAGCCGCTTGAATCCGCGATCTTGTTCTTTCGGTCATTACCCAAAGCTCATCACCATAGGTGAGGGTTGGAACATAGATCGACCGGTAAACAGAGAGCCTCACCTTCCGGCTTAACTCCCTCTTCACCACAACGGAACGGTTCAGCGTCCGCAACACTGCCGACGCTGCCCCGATCTGCCCGTCGACCTCCCGCTCCATCCTACCCCCGCTGGTGAACAACATCCCGAGATACTTTAACTCCTCCACCTGGGGCAGGACCTCCGCCCCGACTCGGTGTCATGCATGTTCTTGTGTTTTTAATAAATTTAAAACATCCACCGTCTGGGTTGACACTATCTTCACAAATATCATGTACATTTAGTTCTGATAGGACACGCTCCAAATACACCGAGCAGCACATTGAGATTCTCCATTATTTGTGTTTGATCTACATATCTGAAACATTGTTGCAGTGTACATGCACCATTAGTAAATACTCAGTAAGCTTGTAACTATGTTTTCTGTGTGTATTGCTCAAAGAAAAACTATTTAGTGCGATTGGTGATTGAAATAATTCGATCCAGGCTTGTTCCAAATCTGTCATGTGGTGCTGCTGTATGTTTTTGTCACCACACCTGCTTGTTTTTGTGATGCTCATAAGAAATGACTCTGGGTCAGGTGAAACCTTTGTTTAAAACAAAGCCTCAAATGCTCTAATTTCACCAGGTCCACTGTTGTAATAGACACCTATATCTGTTCTTATTCCCAGTCTGATCTTTGTAGTATATCCAAATAAACAAGGAAACAACTGAGGGTGGGGGTGGGAGAAATGTGACCACCGTTTTGGTTTACTGAGCTGCTTTTTGGAGCAGCAGTGATTCAGTCAGAATATACCATTGCTGCAGGAGTGGGTGAAGTTGAGTAACCCGCAGCACCCACAGGTTCAGAATCTCCTGGGAACTACTAGTGCACCTATAAAATGTAGCTGAAACAGATGCAAATCACCCTTCCTATCAAAAAAGCCAAAGCCATCTTTCTCACTGAGACATACGTCAATGTGGACGCCCTTAATTGAAACTCGTGGCTACTAATTACGTGTTTGTGCCCCTCTGTGGTTCTCTCACTGACAGGGCTGTACATTAAGAAAAGGTTCCAAATTTTTATTAGAGTGCAGTGAGTCTGTTTAGACAGCTGGTGTACTTGGAGTGCAGTGGGTCACAGAGAATTGGAGTGTGACCTGGTTAATATATAGTAGTCTAAGTCCAACCCAGGAATCCATACTATTAAACTCTGTTCCGAAATTGCTTGTTATTTGCTTTTTTTTTGTGAAGACTAGATGGGAATGCTAAGATGGCTGTGCAACTCACTGTATATTTTTCTCTCTCTCTTTCCTCCTACTAACATATCCATTGCAGACCCCTTTCACGTTTGGCCTGAACCAGCGGGCTCCCTACACAGCTGGTGATCGCTGCCTCTTATGCCGATGTGAGCGTAAAGACAGTGTTGTGCCTTCAGAGGCAGGCATCCCAGGCCAGAACGGTACGGCTCACCCCGCCAAGACACCCAGTGCCCTCCAGCTGCCTCTGTGGGTGTGCTCGGACTGCAGGCGCACAGTGGAGAAGGAGGACCGACATACTACTTTGGAACAGTCGTTGGGGGTAAGTCACCTGGGCATAAAGAGATTTAAAGTTGACAAAGATTTTGTGGCTGTGCTGAAAGTGCTGTATCTCAAGTCCTCTTGTTCAAATGGTATCTGTCTCAGGACCGATGCCACATATCTGCAGTTTAACTCTAACAGCTGTGGTCAGCCTCTCTGTGGATGATGCAGCTCTTGTGTTCACTTGGCACTTCTGGTTCTTTGCCAAAACAGATGCATCTGTGATGAGGTACAGCTGTTGCTGTAAAGAGAATATAATGATAGAAAGCAATAATTTATATTTTACGATTTTGCTGTGAACTGGCAACCAGATTCTAGCTTCTACCTCAAATTCCTGTCACAGTCCTTAAACAAAGACTGTTCCAGTGTTTATGATACAACATGTAATAAATACATACTTGATAACTGAACTATATTTTTAGTTTGTCTCAAGTACATGGGATGAGTTCTGCTTTGTAGTTGTTAGGGTTGTAGTTGTTTACACATCAGAGTCCTGCTATAAGTATGCTCTCGGTCCTTCGTTGTATAGATGTCATGATGTATGGAAAGGCAAGTACCTCGGCATATAAAGGATGTCTTTATGTTGGGGGACCCTCGATTCGTTCACAGTTTGTGCCTGTAAAAAGGACAACACTAATTTAGCTGTGGAAAAAATCTTGTGATTCAGCACAGAATATAATGTCACTTTTCTTCTCTGGGTTGGTTTTTACATGGCTGTGATTACTGGTTGTAATGAAAGAATCTGTTGACTAATAACTCACCGGTGCAGACAAATGTAAAGATAGTTTGATGAGAATAAAGGATATGCCCAAATGATAATCAAAACATCTTATTAGTAGTGCAGGCTGTTAGAAATATAAATAGTAAACACATTCAAGCACAATTTTATGCTGGTTGTCATCACGGTTTCTGTTGTCTTGCTGCCATTTTATGATGTATCTGTCTACATTTTTGGGCTTGTGATGTAATCCTGCAGTAATGTTTGCCAATCAGATTTGAGATTTTTTTTTTAATACAGATTATTTGTGTTTATGTGACTGTGTAACTTAATGCTTTTACGACTCTTATATCTTTGATTCTTGAATTAAGTATTAGAATTTACTTGTTACTGTTTTATGCGATTGTTTAATATTGATGTTTGGTTTCCTCATAAATTGTTCAACTGCATCCTAACTACAGAGGTGTACTGTGCTAACTCACATTGTTGTAGTTCAGCAGTAAACAAGGACAAAGGACTGTAAAATAGCAGCTGCAGAAAATGTGCGTTCCTATAGGTTAGGTCTCGTATTGCAATGAAAGACAATGAAACTACTAATTAAATAGTCATATCTGTTCCATGTCGTTTTCTATGGATACATGATTTGATATTATTATTTAAAAAATTGTAAATTATAATCCATATCTGACACAGACACAAGGCTTGTTTTTTGTATTGACTAATACGATCTACTGTACTTATGCATCATAATCTGGTGTATCTATCCTTAAAAATTATTTCAAAACTGCTTTGTTTTTGAATTCGTGAAACTGTAGATTATGACTCATCCTGGTTGTTGTCGCTCCCGAGTGTCCTATGAGTCCATTTGGGCGGGGCACCGCGCAGCTCCGGACACTCGCATCGCTCACACCAAATCACTCAATCTTCTTGTCAGCTCATAACACTTCTACTTTCTTGGCCTTGTAGCTGCCAGACTGGGGAAAAGACATTGTTATTGCTGAATAATGTCCACGTCCAGACCCCTGAAAAGATGAGTTCTTTAAGGGGAGGTATCAGTTAGAATAACAAAGCACGAGTCAATCGACATTCACATTACATGCTGAGAATTACTGTTACCATACCCAATGTTTGTGAGTAATATAATGTACTGTCTTTTATACCTTAGACAGTAAATAATGATAAACACTCTCACCATCAGTATTTATGCTTCTGCAATCAACACAAGTTTCTTTAAAATTTGTGAGACTTGTGTCTTGAAGAAAGATTGTTCTATGTCTTAATTTGCTGTTATTCTGTATCGCCCACAGAGTCAGGACTTTCTTTTGCACATGCCTGTGGGTAATGGAAACCTGGGCCAGGAGGCAGCCACAGGGGACAGACTGACCACTGCTGCGCCTACACTACCCATGCTCCCTGCTCCAGACCTCACCGCACCGATGCCTGCTGATACAGTGTGCAGCTGTGAAGCCTGCAACGAGAGACGGTCAGTTCACATCGATTATCCAAAAGTACATTTACATTCACTTTATTTGTTGTTGGTTTTTAATGGAGTTTACATAATAATTACAGAGAGATCTCTGCTGAGTCAGAGAGGGAGTCGCAGCAGCTGCAGAACCACTGGTCAGAGGTTCGCTATCTGGTGCGCTGCATTTACCGTCAGACAGGAACGCCGCTTGCAGATGATCATGACCAGCCCTTAGAGAGAGACAAGGAAGGCATGAAGGAGCTGGTGGACAGGTATTCCCACAAACAGAGCTGCTTCTCATTTTTCTGTCTGTTTTTGCTGTGTGTACACTAGAGGTCTCTACTGAGTTGTAAATGCATGCGTCGATGCAGGAAACACACTTCTGCAAAAACAATCAGAGGCGTCAGAGCCTCTGAAAGCAATGATGTCAGCAAACACAAAAGGCTTCCTTTTCTCCTAGGAAAGGTTAAAACTGAATCTTTACTTCCTTGACATGATGTATTCTGTGTTGAAATAATATGTTGGGCCTTGCTATGACTCACTGAGGGAACATTTTAAACTGTATACTAAAGAGAAATGACCAATTTTCCTTGGTAGGACCAACAGGTGGCATTTCCCACATTTTGTGACTGGGTTTTCATTTCCAACTTTGTTTCCCCCATAGACTCTGTGAGAAGGACCCCTATCAGCTCTACCAACGGCTGGAGCAGCAGGCTCGAGAGTATGTCTTGGAAATGAAGGTGCGGCTACTGAAGCACCTTTCTGCAGGCTCCAAGACCACAGCACCTTCGGGAACCGTGGCTGCAGCCCAGGGTCCCCCTCAGGCCCATCAGTTCATCTCCCTGCTGCTAGAGGAGTACAACGCCCTCTGTCAAGCTGCACGCACCATCAGCAGCTTCCTGCTCACCCTGGTTGGTTATAATGTAGAAGCTCACCTGCAATTCCACTGATGACATTTTTAGCCATTGTTTGTGTTGTAAAAAAAATTGTAATGCAATGTTTTTTTTCCAGGAGAATGAGCACCTCCAGAAGTTTCAGGTGACGTGGGAGCTGCACAACAAGCACCTTTTTGAGAATCTGGTTTTCTCAGAACCAATCTTACACAGCAGTTTACCGGCACTCATTGCACAGCTAAAGTAAGACATTGTTTCTGTTTAAAGAAAGATTTGACTTAGACTGTCATCATCAGGATTACTTTGATGATAAAGACTCTAATTATATTTTACATAGTGCTCTCAGTTGACACAAATAGATGTCTTCTTTTCTTCCTGTGGCATTCACCAAGTGTCCACAGCGTTGTGCCAGTAGGTTTATTCCTAATCCTCCTCTTTTTCCAGACATGGCACAGCCTCCCATGATTCATATAATGAAGATATGTACAGGACCTTGTTAGAGCGCTACCAGCAGCTGCAGCAGGAGATGGCGTCTGTGGCTGCTGAATGGCAGGAGTGTGAGAAGAGGATTGATGACTATGTAGATGAACAGGTAAACACATTCACCATGAAACAACAGGCGAGAAGAATCTTTGAGGTACTTAGCAAAGCTCATGATTAAGGATGTTAACACTGTGTTTTTTACAGCTTCTTTTTAAAGTGGATGGTCAGAGTCTCACCAACCAAAGAACAGAGCCACACAAGTCCTTGATTAGCAAAAACGTAAGTTTAAAATTCTGGGTGAACGTGTCTAATTTTCTGCCTTTTGATGTGTTAAGTAGTTAGGTTTTGTTGATTTCATTCTCTGCTGATTTTCAGACTTTAAAGACAAAGCAGCGAATGCTGAAGGAGGACTGGGAGTTCTTTAAGCAGAGAAGATTTATAGAAGAGCAGGTACGCTACAAGACTATGACTCTTATTGTGGGTTTAAATTTGTATTTATAGCCTAGGAAGCATTTTAATGTTTTCTACTCTTTGCAGTTGCCGAACAGTAAGAAAGCCTCCACTGGAGATAACAACTTCACAGACACTATGAGAATGCTCTCATCTCGTCTGAGTATCCCAGACTGTCCAAACTGCAATTATAGAAGAAGGTGAGTTTCCAGGATTCAGTGGTGTGTCATTGTCTGGGATCATGTTGCTTCAAACTTCAAACTTACCATAAATAATCTAAGTGTCATGAAAGAAAACCTATTTTTGGTTGTTTTGATTTGTTGGATATGGTCTTCTTCTGTCAGATCAAAGATTGCATTAATGAAGTTTGAGTTGCTTTGACTTGGAATTATTATATTCATGTCACACCCCATTAGTGAATTAACCTGAGACCATTTCTGTTGGGATTTGTGATAATGAATTATTACAAAAATAATACGAGTGAGACTGTCCCCATGCAAGCATGATATCTTTAATACATGAAAGAGTCCTCACTTTATTACAGGTTGTTTTTCAGCACTAAAAAAACTAATGAACTAATTTTCATAACATTGAAAATTAAATATGAACAGTTTTGTCCATATCCACCATTTCTTCCAACAGGTGCACTTGTGACGACTGTAGTCTTTCTCACATCTTAACCTGTGGCATCATGGACTCTCCTATTGCTGAGGACCTCCACATCAAGCTGCCCTTGCAAGGAGAACCTCCGCGGGACTACCTGGCGGAGGTGCACCCTCCCAGCCTCTCCTCCGGCAGTTCAGCATCTGGCTCCAACTCCAGTTCTCCCATCACCATTCAGCAGCATCCAAGGCTCATTTTACCTGAAGGGGATACCAACAATTTGTAAGTCAGCCGTCAGTCATCGTTCCTCTCAGACTCTTACCACTGTATAAAATATTATAATGAATCCAATCCTTCACAATTAAACAAAACAAAACTGTAAGTTCTTTTTTTCACTTTGTCCTAACCTGACTACTCATTTCTCTTTTGTTACAGCATTAGTGACGATGACGAAGTGCCTCCGTTGTCCAGTAAGTTCGGGGACATCTACCCTATGAGTGGTTATGAGGACAATAGCGTTGTGGCCGCTGCTGTGAACGGCCTGCATAATGACATCAATGGGGAAGGTGAAAACGTGGCACTGAAGGCAGGGGTAAGTTCTCCACTTAAAACAAACAAAAAAAAAGCCCAAGATGAGCTGTGAATTTCCCTGCCGAGTTTCTGGATGATGAAATCGATATTCATTATGAGTGGGTTACTGGTAGTTTGGGAAATGTTTTGTGTACAGCTCCTCACTCATTTCCTAATTGGGTCTTTGTTCTGTCCCAGTCTCCTCACATTACCAGCAGCAGCAGTTCGTCAGAGGGTGACGAGGAGGAAGCTAATGGAGAGGTCGGTGGGGAGCCCCCAGGGCAGCAGGAAGAGCTTTCCTCAGGAAAGCCCAACAGTCCTCCGCCCTCTTACAACCACCAACAGGTACTGCCACACGCTCCATGAGCTTTCTTTGTCTTTTCCTTTGAAAATCCAGTAAATGGACCAATTACACACTGTCATTATTTTAAGTGTGTTTAAACACCTAAAAGGAAATAATAGCAATCACAGTACTTTACAGGATTTTTTTTCATACTTGTGAAGACATGGCCCTAACTGGCTCTAATCCCTCCTGGTTGAAGGCTGACAAGCTATTGAAGCCACAAGCTCTTTTATTTGCAGGGGCCTACACCCATACTGTTAACTGGGACGTGCATTGAAAACACAAATGACTGATTGCCACTATTGTTGGAGTGGCCAATGACACAGTTTTCTGGTATTTTCTGATTTAATACTTAATAAAATCACAAAAATTAAGTCAAACCTATTTTAAAAAAACAACTATCATCTTCTAAGCTGAATTGAATCTTTGTTGACTGTGGACCACATCCAAATGTACGATCTAGATAGATATTTCTCTCTCATTCTAATTTTATATTTAAAGATACGACCACACCCTCCCGCATAAAAGTAAACTTATTTTCAATTCATATTACCCACTTCAGGTAGAACAGGTCCAGCATGCCTGTGAATGCCACGTGTGCAACCAGGACCCCAGCTCCTCCACCCTGGGCCCTGCCACATGCCTGCCCCCTAGTCGGCTCCACGCTCCGCCTCCCCCCGCTGTTGGACACCAGTTCTTCACAGACAGCAAGACCCCCCCTGCACACCCTGCCCTCCACCTGTATCCACACATCCACGGCCACCTACCCTTACACAACTTCTCTCGGCCCCTACTGCACCCTACACTCTACCCACCCAGTCCTCCTCTCACACACAACAAGGTGAGGATCATTCTTCAGCCCGTGCACCTGTGAAGCTGCACGTCAGATTATAACTACGAGAGTCTCTTTAAGGGAAAATTGATTCATTTCCTTATCACCGGGGATTTTTTTAAGGTTCCAGGAACAATGCTAAGCTTAGTTGTATTCTAGTTTCACTTCGTGTCACTGTAATTTTTTTTTCTGCCACAAGGGGACACACTTGAATCTAGGAAAACCCAGAAGCGATCTGAAAGTGAACTGTTTGCCAGATCAGACCTGTTCACCTCATGTTCCCCTAACTAATGACAGTTTTTCCTTCCTTAAGCCTCTGCCCCCAAACCCTACATCAAACCACTCAGCGGCCAAGCAGCCAGCCTTCAGTGCATCGTTACCAGAGCACGTATACCAGAACTGCTTTGGTGGTGCAGGTGGAGCAGGTGACTGGAACAGCTCGCTGCAGTGCCTCTCGCTCAAGTTTGAGAATCTGTGGGATGCTGCTGTGATGAAGAGCTGGAATCCATCTGTGCTGCTGCCTGAGTCCCTGCCAGGTGAGCCAGTGGAGCAGAGCAGAAATGACCCACATGTGTGTTGAGAGGGGGGGAAATAAAAAATCTCAACAGTCTCTAAACCTGCTCAAATGATGGCTTCCCCTCCCATTTGTGTGTTAATCCACAGGCGACATGCTTGGACCACCCCTCGCTGATGTCCCCCTCCCTCCAACGTCATCCATCGGCCCCCAAGGGGAATATCCCTCGCTGCCCACACCTCTACCCCCTTCCTCTTCCTCATCATTGTCATCATCTTTATCATCATCGTCATCGTCATCATGCTCCTCTTCCGAAGCCAAAGAGCAGAAGAAGACTGGCGCCAAGAAGAAGTGTCTCTACAATTTCCAGGATGCCTTCATGGAGACCAACCGAGTGGTGATGGCCACCTCTGCCTCCACGTCCTCTGTGTCCTGCACTGCCACCACTGTCCAGTCAAGTAATAACCCACCCATCCACCTAGCATCTAAAAGACCCAACTCTTTAGGTAATATAGGAAGTAGAGGCAGTGGTTAGGTTTGTACTGCTGATGCATATATTTTTTTAATGATTTAAATTATAGGACACTTAAACAGTCATCACACTAACAGGTATCATGTGATTGTGACACCCACTGGTAAAAATCTGTCAAGGGAGACTGTTTGCTTTTTAAGGGAGTTGTACAGTTTAATTTTCCGTTAATAGTGTCATTTCAGCAGGATAATCATTCAGTTCTTAATAGTAGTTTTTGAATAATTGGTTCCTCTCAGTCCAAGTTTGAATAGGATGTGAGAGGGATGCTTGATGCCATGTTTCTCAGTGTTAAGTGTAGCAGTCAGTGCTCATGTGGCTTTGGAAAAGCTTCATCTGGCCACTGTCTGTACATCAACAGGGTGGTTGATGTTACTGTATGTAGGCTAAAATGTAAGAAAAGCTACAAAGAAACGTAAATGGTCTAATTCTCTTACTTTTTGTCTCCTAGACGATGTGTTTCACAATCTAGGTAAAGAGGACCACAGGCAACCTGCTCCCACCACTCCTAGAAACAGTTCTACAGGGCTGACCTCCCTCCCTCCGCTCTCTGGCCCTGCCCTGCCCCCAGCTCCCACCACACACCTCTCCACAATGGGATCACACCCCTTTCCAAAGATGGCCCCTCCAGCCCCAGACTTTGTGGAGTCCCACCAGGGTCTGTGCCTCCCACCTGCAGAACCTCCAGCGTCCTCAATGGAAGGTCCTGTCAGTGCACCTCCCAGTGTCTGCAGGTACTAACTCAGACTAGTTTGAGAGGGAAGGTGATCTCAAATTTAAGTCAGACTGACTGATTTTAAACATCATCATTTTCAGTGATCCTGACTGTGAAGGCCATCGCTGTGAAGGAAACGGGGCATACGAGCACCAGCCGTATGATGGAGAGGAGAGTCAGGACGAAGACAGCTGCTCCGAGCATAGCTCCTCCACCTCCACCTCCACCAACCAGAAAGAAGGAAAGTACTGTGACTGCTGCTACTGCGAATTCTTTGGGCACGGCGGGGTAAGACGGATACATTTATTACTCACTCATGTCACCTCAAATTAACATGTTTCCAGGAGGATGTAAATTTCCAGTGCTTATTTGAATTTCTTTGAGGAAATCTTGATTTTCAGTTCTGGTTTTTTCCTATTTGGTTTTAATCCACTGTACATACCATATACCAATTTGCTGTCTCGTGAATAAAAGTGTGTCGGCCTAATGCAAGAATCAGTTCATAGTCCTCTCTTTAATTGCATCATTCTGTTTTATTCACAGCCCCCAGCTGCTCCTACCAGTCGAAACTATGCAGAAATGCGGGAAAAGCTGCGCCTGCGTCTGACAAAACGTAAGGAGGAACAGCCGAAGCGTGAGGAGCAGCAGCCAGTGATAGAAAGAGACGGTGGGGTGGAGGACCACAGGCGGGTTGAAGATCTGTTGCAGTTCATCAACAGTGCAGACAGTAAACCTGCTTCCAGTTCTAAGGCGGCCAAACGAGCCAGGCATAAACAAAAAAAGGTAGCTAACTTTCCTAGTCATTTTAGAGGCCTTTTAAAACCATCACGGTACCTTACATGCACGAATACAGTAACTCTGCTCGTACAGGATGTTGATAAGGCTGATTTTCAAAGTTGTCATTCCACTGATCATGTGTCTGTATGTTTCAGATGGAGGAGAAAGCCCGCCTGGAGGCAGAGGCCCGTGAAAGGGAGGAGCAACAATTGTTGGAGGAGCAGCAGCGGCGACAGCGGCAGGAAGAGGAAGAGGCAGCACTTCAAAAAGAACTGCTCCGGCTGCAGGAGCTGCAGCAACATCGCGCTGCCAAGAAGAAAAAGAAAGAGAAAGCAAAGGAAAACACCGCTCCCCCTCAAAATAACCCACAACCCCTCAAACAGACAGCTCAGAACGTCCTAGATAATCTTCAGAACGGAAAGTCGCAGCTGCTTCAAACCCTCATCCGCCTCCCTGACCAGAAGGAACCCCGATTTGACCCTGTACCCAGGCCCAACTTACAGCACAGCCCAAAGCGCACCACCGAAAAAGGGTTTTCTACTGACACCAACATCCCTCACTCTCCAGCCACCCTCCACAGTGGCACGCCCACATCTCCACTTGAGATCAGCAGTAAAATTAAAGCCAAGCAGTCTGCTAAGGTGCACACATGTGAGGCGGCTGCAAAGAGAGCCCCGGAGTTACCCAAGAGCTTCGACGAAACTGCAAAGCTTGCTAATGGCACTCTCCCCATCACTACAACAGACACCAAAGCAATGCGCATCAGGCCTGTCGAGGCCCTAGCATCTCTCCCAACCACTGAACCACAGAGAGAGGAAAGGAGTAATAACAGAAGTGCCAGTGGAAAAAGGCAGCAGCAACAACAGTCCATTACCCAAATAAAGGAAGACAGGAGAAGTCCCCCTGTGTCGAACCCTTCCCCGTCTCCCCCTCCAGCCTCCCACTCTGAGCAGAGCCAGCAGAACGGCAAACCTCCCAGTGCAGAGTCTCCACAGCCCAAAGGCAAGACCAAGAAGAGCAAGAAGAAGAAGGGGGACAAGATGAACACCTCAATAGGTTGGTATCATAGATTTCACACTAAGTCAGGGAAGTTTAAACTATGCCCTAAACAGAGTACATGGGAACAGCATCTAGGACAGCCTCACTTGTCTCTTTGGTATTTTGTAGTGTAACAACAGCACCACAGGCTGGTAAGTGAATATGCGCACCGGGCAGATTCTTTGAATTTAAGTTTCTAAGCAACTTTACTTTCTCACAAAAACTGGATCTACACTTGTTGTTTTATGGTCTGAACAAAGTTTTAAAGTACTGTGAACACTTTGAGCTTCTAAATATTCTCAGGAGCACTCCCAACCAGAACCAGGAAGTTATACACATCTTTGAAACTGATGGTATAAAAATGAGTTCTGTCAGAGATGAACTTCATATCACTCCTACAAATAAATATATTTGAAATGAGATGTATTTTATTTTGTTTTAGATGACGTATTCTTGCCCAAAGACATCGACCTGGATAGCACTGAGATGGACGAGACAGAGAGAGAGGTGGAGTATTTCAAAAGGTATGTTTGTTGAAGTACTTAAGCTTTGGTCTTGGAGGTGTGTTGTCCTCATGAGTATTTCTCGAATGTTTGTTCTCTGGGTTAACTATAGATGTACTGTGTGCAGGGTTTACAGCTAGTGGAGCTGTGAGGGAGAGTTTGTGTAAGAAAGTGCATTTTTGTGCTCTTATTATTGACGGCTGGGTGGCAAAGTGATTTGAAAAAAAAAGGTCTGCAGAGGTTCTCAGAAGGAAAGGCATGCCATCCAGATGTTTGTTAAGCCTTCAGGATACAAATAACTTGGTTTACAAGAAGACTCCACAGAGTACCTCAACTGTTTGGTGATTAATGTCTATTTGTATTTTTCTTTTTCCTCCTCAGATTTTGCTTGGACTCTGCCCGGCAGACCCGCCAACGGCTTTCCATCAACTGGTCAAACTTTAGTTTGAAGAAAGCTACGTTTGCTGCACATTGAGGGTGTTAGTGAGTGACTGTCAGGACACAATCAGTACCTTAACAGCTATACAAACCCACCCCCAAACCTTCACCCTGAACCCCTTTACCTCCACCCAACTGTTGTCCTCCCAGAACTTCTCTCCTGCTGTGCCCAAATCACACCCACGCTGCCTTGCTTTGTTCTTGTCGCTGTGTGGTTCCAACACAGACCCATCTGGACTGATCCACCTGCAGAACTAAAACAAAAATGAAATGACAAAAAGAATCACAAAATGCTTCTTTATCATCTGATTAATTTACCTTGCGTGCTTGTGTGCTTTTAGTCTGAGTTGGGCATTTCTCTTGACTGAAGAAGCCATGGTCTGAAATTATTTTCTTATATTGGCTTACCTGTAGTCAAAAGATGCTTACTATGTCTGGATGGTTTCCTTCCCCAAAAAAAGAGATAATGGAAACTATAAAAAAAAAGAGAAATGTAATGAATTAAAAGCTGTATTTGAGATATTGTGGCT
>OOFC01029658.1:0-16051 GCA_900323345.1 Pseudochromis fuscus | reverse complement strand
GGCGGAGGGAGTCCTCTGTGCGCGGCTGAGCGCTGGAGCGCAGGTGGGGGACCGGGAGAGGCTGCGAGTGGACCCACCGCCACGACTCCTGTATTTATGAGGGCAGTCACGTGGGTCAGCTGTCTGTGAAAAACATGTAGTGACCATTAGTGCCTCACCTCTGCACCAGGTGGGAGCTACAGTACAATGTGTGATCAATATTTCACCAATATGTCCTGTAACCAATAAATATTCAGCATGCGTCAGGTTTGTTTAGTGTTAGTCCTGAAGCTTTAAAATCTACTTCTTCTGTGGTGCATTTTAGGTAAACACAGATTATTCTCTACAAAGTACACAAGAAAAAATGTTGGGTTGTTTTAACCAGAACTGGGTTAATGTTGGATTAACTACATGCTGCGTTCATTTTACAAAATGAGTTGTTTTCACCTTTCAGCTTTAAAAATATTTTTACCAAAACATTTTGTAGTTTTGCTCAACTTTTTGTTGTTTTTACCCAAAATGTAATTATTTTTAGTTATTTCAGTGAAGAACTATTAAATGAATAAAACAAAATCTGAGGAAAAAAACAACAAACTTTTAATAAAAACTACAAAATACTGGGTACAAACAACTAAATGTTTGGGTAAAAACTACAAAATCTTGAGTAAAAACTAAAGGAAAAAAAGTACAAAATACTGGGTGAAAATATAAAAACAGGGTAAAAACTATAAATGTCGGGAAAAACTACAAATTATTGGGCAAAAAACTACAAAAGTCGGAACAAATGTTTAAGATGTCAAAGTGACATGAAAAGTTTGTTTACTTTTACAGTTTTTTAGTTTAGATTTTTGAGTTGATTTTACTGAGAATTATAAAGCTGATTTGTGTGTTAACACTCTCTCTGTCATTTTCTTACACAATCAAACAAATACTCTCTACAATATACTGTGTTTTTGGACCAACAATGCTTATTGTTTTTAGGACTCATACTGTAGTGACCATGAGTGAACTCTACCTCTCTGTACTGGTTTGTTGGACTCTCCAGATGAAGAGGATGTGGAAAGGAAATAGAGTCAAGTGGATACACATGTTTTGTATTTGTATGGACTGAACTAAATATGTTGTGTGCAATATATTTTTAAGTAGAGTGAATAATTTGGGATGGATGCTAAATGCAGCTCTAGGAGGATATTTGGTCACCTCTTCACACTTTGTGAAGAGGTGACCACGGTGCAGGATACCAGAGGTTACTAAAGAAGTTCATTTATTTCACTGTGATCACATCAGTAAACACTCACTTTGTGTTTCTGTTTCCATGTGTTTAATGAGATGTGAATTGTAACTGTGTGTATTTGTTCTCTTACATCCAGGACTCGTGCTGTGTCTTCTGTCCGTCTGCATCAGACTGGAATATTAATAAAGACTGAACTGAACATGCAGGTCCTGCCCCGTGACCACAGAGCAGCTGTGGGTTTGCACGGTGTAATAATTGTACAGAGGCTGCCATCTGCTCCGGGAGGCTTGCAGGTGAATCCTGGTCTCTGTGCGCTCTGATGACAGTTGGCACCGCAGAGGTCGGACCTGCCGGAGGTGGACACGCAGCTGATGTCCAGGCTCGTGTTCACTTCATGTGATGGTTCTGCTGAAGACAGGATTTCTACTGTTTACTCTTGACTTTACCCTCTCTGACTTCATCCAAATAAATATAATTCACCGTCTAAAATGGAGACAAAAACCTTTGCACTTTGTATCTGAAGCAATTTATCCCAAAACTGATACTGCATATCTAGTGGGACCAAGCCAAGAATCATAACTGCTTTTGGATGAAATCTGTCATCCAGTCCTTGACACCAGGCTGCTGTTGAGAAACCGTCTGGAAACATCAGTCACAGAGCGGTGCAGTTTTTCTCCAACATCATTCAGTCCTTGTGTCTGTGTGTTGCTACTGTTTGATTGGCTGGACAGAACTGAACATTCAACACATTTATTTTTACTGTGATTCTTAAACTATCTTCATGAGTTGCACAACACCTCAGTTAGTCTATCCAGTATTCTTGTCCTTATATAATCCATGTTGTGGATACTGTATCTGTACTGCAGATATCTACAGATATCTACAGATACCACTTTGTTGTCGTGAACGCTTCCTATTCATCATTCTTCTAAGGAAAGACATATATTTGTTGCTTGAAGAAAACATTTTATTTCTCAAAGATGGATTAGGAATGGATGGAGGCTGTACATGTTTTCTCTGGCCTGAGGGTCAGGAGCTCCATGGAGGTTTTGTTTTCCTTTAAGTAGAAGACAGGATGAGATAAGATATGCTGCATGGGATTCAGAGAACACGGGGCCTTGGTTCTTCTGTACTTTGACCATCGTCTTCAAAATAAGACAATAATGTTGTTATCCTGACCTCACTCAGCAGCAGTCTGGGACCAAACAGTTATCGACTGAGCAGCTTTTTACAGCAGGAAACCCCAGAGTGGTCGACTGTATGAAAACACCCTCATCACAGTCAGTGTACTGAGAGTTTCTGAAGCTCAGACCTGGACCACTGGTTTCCCATCACTGCTCAGATGATGGGTAAAGGCTGAGGAGCTGTTGATTTGTTCCCCACCACCATCACTGGTTCACTGGTGACTTCACAGCTGGTTTAAGATTCTCAGTGATTTTCTGTCTCTTTCTGTCTTTTATTCTTGAATAAATTTCTATACTGTAATTTTCTGTCTCTCTTGCATCACAGTGCTGATGTAACTTTTTCTTTTAGTCAGCATTTTCATCAGCTACACACACACACAGATCATGCCCAGACTGTGTTGAAAGGACTGGGGCATCGTCCAGTCTGCCAGTCACTGCATGTGGAAATATCAGAGCTGTGCCATGTCATATAAAGCTGCGAGCCAAAGTTCACAGAAAGTCTTATCTTGTTGAAGCCTGATCCAAAAACCACTGAACCTTTGACATGTAATTAACATCCAATAAAATATGTTCATGACCATTGATCTAATGTCTGTAATTATCAAATGTCAGTGATTATAATGTATCTGAGAATCCAAAGATCAATACTAAGATTTTCCGTATTGCAACAGTTTAAACCAGTGTTACTTTGATGTTTCAGTAGTAACCAGAGCTGACAGTGGCTCCTGGAGATGGTTAGTTTAGTTTTAGAAAACAATCTGCCCACCAGCTCCTTCAGCGTGTTTGTTGAACACCTTCATAAACCAAGTGTAAAAAGTACCAGCTGAGGTTTTACTGTGCACTGGATGAGTTCTTGGTCTCCTCCAAATACTGTTAATGCTCAGAGGTCCTGGCTGCAACTTTACATTAAACACACATATTTGAACGACATCAATTTTAATATCTATGTCTCAGTGAGACAGAAAGATTTTCCTGAAATGTGGCTTCATCAGATGTTGCAACCTGACTTCAACCTATGACTCTGTTTGAGAAAGTGTCGGTGTTGCACAAAATCCAAAATCCCACACATGAGATCAGATGTGGCAGCTTCACACGGGGACCTGGTCCTGTCAGGACAGCAGCGTCTGAATGAGGCTCGGGCTCAGTCAGCAGCTGGTTCAGCTGTGTGTAGCTCACACACTGAAGTCTCATGTAAGCAACATTTTTGTCTTTATTATTTTATCATGAATATGTTTGTTCATTTTAATCCACTTCCACCTCCTCCTTCTGTTTGTGTTCAGACTCCTCACACACTGACTGTATCAAGTGTTTCAATGTCTTTTAATGTGAGATTTCACTTTGTACTTTTTAAATGTAACATTGAAACAAACCAAAGTAACTAATGAGAAGACTTGTGAGCAAACCAAACATCATGTTTTTGATATGAAGATATGTCATTAGATTTTTTTATAAGAATAAAAACTGAGTAATTCATGATGAAGGAATTCAACCTGTGGTGCAGAGTGGTGCTGACTGCAGCTCCAGTGCACATGTTGAATTCAGTGGACTCAACTAAACTGAGATAAAGTGGACACCACAGCAGCAATTAGATTAGTTGAAACAGATGTTCACAGGACTTTAATGAATGTGCACATTTAAACCAGCAGAGGTTTACACAAGAGAGCATTTCAATCTAATAGATCTGTAAGTTTAAACACAAGCAGTTTAATAAATTCAATGTAAATTAACCAAACAAAACAAGTGTTTACAGGTGATATTTAATGTGTGATGGCAGAACAAAGTGGAGTTCATCCAACCTCACATCACCAGGTACAGCTGATGCTGCACAGCCAATAACTTGGTTTGTTTTTAATGAGCAGGCTGATTGGTGGAGAGATGAAAGAGGACATGATGTGAACCTGCAGCACCAGAGATTTACAAATAAATAAGCATCCTCAGTCCAGCTTAGACAAAGTTGAGGTGTGTGTCCTTGTCCACGCCGTAGTTGCCCTTGTGCTCCTCGAACAGGTTGCTGAGTTCGTCCATGTACAGCTGGTGCAGGGCGTCCAGCTCCTCCGCCGTGGGCTTCGCCCTCTTCTCCACCTTAATTGGTCGTCCCACTGCAGAGAGGAGACACGGAGCAGGGCAGCATGTTCACAGTCAGGACTTTATGTGCATGATGGTTTGTGGTTACAGCAAATCCTGCTCTTCATCTGACTCTTATCACTGAAACTCAGCTCAGGACATTAACCCTCCTCCCAGAGTCACAAGCAGACGTACAGTGATTCTGTCGCTCGGGTTGTTCCCTCCACACACAGCAGAGGGTTTAGACTAACAGAGAGCATTGCACTGCTTACTCACCTATTGTATTGATGGGTCTTCTGTAGGGCATGAGACCAAAGGAGTACTGGAAAACACCCCGTGCGTGGAACAGAGGCAAGGAGATACCCATAATGCTTTGCAGCCGCTCCTGTGTCCATCGTAGCCACGTGCCTCTTGGGTTTTCCACTTGATCAAATACTTCATTCTCTCCAAAGGAGAAAACAGGCACCAGATGAGCTCTGAAACAGATTTTAATGAAACTTGTCTCATCACAGACGATGTGCTTTTCCTGGAAACACCCTGCAAGTGTGTTGAATAAGCCTCTGTTTGAAGAGGCCACACTGAAGCTGCAGCAAACCTAAAACGAATAGATTGGATGATGGTCTCAAGAAGCCATCAGACTTCTGAGAATGAACTGAAAACCTCCCTCATGCCCTGAGGGGGAGTCTGCTCTTACCCGTGCTCCATGGCCATTTTGATGAAGCCTTTCTTATGGGCCAGCAGTACATTGTAGGTCCCAGGGTGGGCGTCCAGGGCCTCTGGGGCCCCACCAACGGCTATAACAACAGCATTGCCACCACGCTTTTGGCTGAGTGGGTGACTGGCACTCTCTTTGTCTGAAGGAATCAGACCTGCAATGTTGTAACAGAACACAGGTCAGATAACACCTCATATGTGTCAATGTGAGAGTTGAGCTGGGAAAGGGGAGTCTGACTGGGATTTAAATGTATGTGGCCCTCACCTGCACACATGATGTAGTCTCTGAAGAATGGGGCTCGAAACCACAGAGGCAACATGAGCAGGTAGCTGGTGAGGCCTGGAAACAGCTGCCTGAAGCCTGTGGTGTAGGTGCAGAAGTTGGTGAAGGCTCCTGCCACCAGGACACCGTGGGGGTGGAAGCCCAGGACGTAGTTCTGCCTGGAGTCCAGGTCTGCTGTCTTCACCAACTGGAGGACGATAAGAAGACAACAGTGTTCAAACTGAAGCCCCAATACCAGGATTTTATTTTCTTGATGTCTCTACTCAAATGTTTTCCAGATGACAGGTCTATAAGACAACGTTGAATATAAAAAGTATTTTCCTCCTGATGCTCAGAGAGCTCTGACGGTGTTGAACTGCTGTGGCCTAGCTGGCTGCAGTCCAAACACGTGCCCAGTTTCAACACGGTCTTTGACCCTCTGGACCTCCTCTCAGCTCCCTGTCTGCAGCCTCAGCGCTCGGTCCAACAACACATGAAACCATGCTGCAGTAACACACACACACACACACACACACACACACACACACACACACACACACACACACACCAGACCTTCATTTACTCACCCACTCAGCTGAAGCACAGTTTTGAACTATTTGTGTTTTTAGTTTCTGCTTCTATTGTAACACTTGCCAGATAATATCATTAGACTCATCATCTACCATTGATTAGCTTTAATGAAGGTTTTACAATAAATAAAAATCACTGATTAAATCAGTGCCTCAAACATTGTTGGCTTGTGACATTACATATATAAAAATCAATATCAACCACAACAAAGCAACTGTGTAACTGACATATTTCACATGTGTATGAATTGGTAGCAGCTTCAGAAAAATTCAAATAAACTTCCCAGATGGTTAGTTTCAGTTTCCATGGTGACAAAACAGATAAAGCTCATTTTCATCAATCAAATTAGCCTCAAACTAAGGATGAAACCACAAACTATGTCATATAATGATGATACATTAGTCACAAGAGACAGTTTTCTACAGAACAAGTCCTTTACTTTGGGAACTTTAAGGTCAATACATGATAATACTTTAGTTTTACTGTATCATCACTGGAGAGGAAGAGTAAATGCAGGTCTTTTACTCATAAATGAGTATTTTTATTTTGATTGGTGCTGTAGTAAAAGATCAGAGTAATTCTTCCAGCTCTGTGTAGAGTCACTGTTTCATCCTCTTTGTTATTCACATTACCATTTACCACATGCACCATTATTCATAATCAGATTGGTTCAACATACTACAGTCTGTATATGATTTGTTTCTTTTACTTCTCAGTGTTGTTCATCAAACAGTGGATCAATGAAGTACTGGTCATTACACAAAAAGTGCACAGTGTACACACAACGATCGTACAGTCAACCTTTGACCTTTGGAGGTTTACTGCTGTTCTTCATAAACTTCTGATTTTTTTCCTCGACACCGTCATCACCCAGGATTGTTTCACTAACATCTGGTTCACCTATAACTAGCATTTCAAAATGAATGAAGTACAACTGAACACATCTTCTTTATTTCTGTCCCACCCTGAACCTTCAGGCCTCAGGCAGAGACCAGGAGCACGGTTCACATCTCTCTAACTCCTCACTCACACAACAGGTCTTCTACAACCTTGATGTAACACACAGGTTACAAACATTACAGGTCCTCCCACAGTGTTTGAAGATGTACTTGCAGTGATTTGTGTAGTAATGTGTACTTGACATAAGCCTCACAGGCATTTGTCTTAAATTCAGATTTTAGAGGAGCTCAGAGCAACTCTCCACAGCTCAGTGTCCTTCATCACTGCTCAGCATGCACACTGAGCATTGAGTGGATTCACCCTTTAATATCTGGATGCAGTTCCACTTGAATATTAACAAATGGCCACACACGTACCAGACAGTAGACACCATGCACCACATGTTTCTGTGGTTCTCCTGAGGTGCAAAACAGCAACGTCTGGAAAATACCCTTTCATGCCAGCAGCTCCTGATACTCTGACTACAGGTTATTACAGGGTAAACCACTGCACTTCTGGCTTTTGTGTTTGGCTGTTGTTTCCCTTCCAGTTCATCCAATGAGTGATGTAATTTAATCTTTAAGGGGTGATCTGTGGGGTCTGAGGTGTCTCACAGGGACAGATGACCATTCATGTCTCTGAGCAGTTGACAGTGGTCAGTGACGCTGACCAGGCTGTGTCTGGGTTGTGGGAGGAAGTGGACGTCAGGGCTCCTGTAGGTTCATCACTGGGCTGGAATAGATCCTCAGACATCAGTACACTTTCTGTCAGGTGAAGTATCACTGTGCTATTGTATATGTGTAATATTAAAAAGTAATAATGTTTTATGATCCTCCATCCTAATGTGACCTGATCAGGCTGATAAGATATGTGAGATGTGAGATGTTTTCACCTTTGTGTTGCTAGAGTATTGACTAGTTCATTCAGTTGAGAGTGGTTCTCTTTCTAAAAGCCTGAATGAAGTCCTGTAATGTCCACTCCCAAACCGCCTGTTATGGTACAACTGTCCATTTGTCTCGATAACATATTTTCCTGTGCAGTGTTGTTTGGGTGCCTCCACCAGCTCAGAGTGGGTGGGGGGGGAGATATGGAGAGGCTCTACAGGTCAAGAGTAAATAGTCTCCTGACATGTGCTGTAGTCGGTTTTCTATTGTACTGCAAAAACTGTGCTCTTTACACTGTTATTGTGACATTCAAGGCCACACTGCTCTCAGAGCAACATTCACACCTCTTATCAGACCATGTGGTCTCCTCAGAGACAAACAGCCTGATCCAGCAGCAGATTTCACACATTTGATCCTTTTTAACATCTGGATTTCCTTCATTAACCTTCTTACTGGCTGTTGAATTGTAAGTGTGCACTAACGAACCAGATAAAACTTCTTTCAGGTGATCACATATAAAACATGAGAGATCAACATGAAATCATCGTGTTTTCACTATAAACAGGTGATGGATTTAGAGTTTCATAATGCTGCTGTGCTGCTGTGTGGGGAGCTGCTGCTGGTGACCCCACATCACACAGTTAATCATTATTGGAGATAGGAACACAGAGGGTTAGCATAGCTTAGCATGAAGACATGGCTGGTCTGTGCATTTACCTGTAAATCTTACTAGTTAACACTGTGTATCTGTAAGTGATAATGACAGGATGGTTGGTTTGACTCAGGGTTATGTGCTCCTGTCTGGGATAGATCTGATTTTCAGGCTAACACAGCAGCTAACACAGCAGCTAACAGCTTGACTGTTACATTATTACACATGTGGGGCTGCTATCAACCTTCCCAGCTAACGCTAAGCTAAAAACACACTGTTTATGGAAATGGACGAAGCAAGTGGGGATCAAAAGTGAGACTTAACTGGTGGTCCCAGATAGGGGCGGGGTTACCTCGATCAACAAGTCTCCAATGAGAGCAGAGCTGAAGTTGAGTCTCTTACACATTGGACACTGTCCTCAGGTTCACGGGTCAGACCCGCCTCCTCACTCCAAATATGGTCACTTCTGGCTCCAAACAACCAACATGGCCACGTTGAAATACCAAACTCCTGGCTTCTTTTGAGTCCACAAACCAACAGGTGATGTCACATGAGATCCAGTCTTTATACAGGTCATGCATCCAAGTCTCAGAAAATAAAGAAATCCTGCCTCCCAGACTGTATCATGTTGCTATAACAACACGTCCTAATTTAAAAGACATGTACAGTTATCCTCTCTGAGACATCTGAGCACCTTTGGGCGGGGCTACAGAAATGGGCCACAGCTCATGTAATGATTTTAACCCACTTGAAACGTCTGTATAATTCATTTTTGTGTGATGCTCTGATGTCCCCTGAAAGGCTTCAATCAATGATTTGCACACATCAGATCCAGAGGGCTGATAAAATGTTTTGTAATATCCAAATGTCGACATATGAGCTCAGTGGGTGCCCTCAGTTACATATGAATTTGCGTCATTGTCTGGTCTGAATGTATTTCTGTCCTCCAAAAAGCCGAGTGAGTGCACATCAGCTGCTGAGCTCTGAGTCAAAGCGGATGATGGTGTGATTAGAGACAGTGGTAGAAAGACTCACCAATGAAACTAATTGGGCTCTCTACAGCACACTGGTCCTCTCTGCTCCTACATGCACTCTTTGTTAGACTTAATGTGGCATACAGTCAGATGACGCTCTACATAATTTTACTTTCAACTGAAGGGTACAAAACCTTTTTATTCCTCAGAAAGAACCTCAAGTGCCATCCGGTGTGATCACACAACCTCCGATGGAAAATTCATACAAACACACAAGAAACTCTCACAGGATGAAGCTCATTTCCAGCACGTGTTGAAAATGTTTCATTAAAAATATGAAACAATGTTAAAAGTATGTTTTGTATTTTTACCTATGATGTTAAAAAACATGATTTTTAAAAGTCAGTTATGACAAAATGTATTGTCACTAACTCATTATTTTCATTTTTACATGTAATTTAATAAAATGGTTTCTTTTGGTGTTATTACTTCTCCTGTGATATTGTTACACGGTGCTGCTCACTGTGCTTATCTCACCCTGTCTTGGATTTTACTGTCATTACCTTTAAATATTTATGGTTTTACTGCTCTCATGTTTTCCATCTTTTTCTTGCTTCCCTACAGATGCTCTAGTTGTTTATAAAACAATAAAAAACCCAGTGCAGCATATTCAAATATTTTCAACCTTTCATTCATGTGTTTGTATTTGATTTGTTTGATTGCTCTGATCCTGGGAGCCCCAAGTAGCTGACAACATGTTGTTGTCTGCTGCACATTCATTAACATGACCTACATCTGATAGGTCAGCTGCTCAGGCCTGTGCAGTGTTACTGTGCATTGATGTGAAGGACGATTCATGCAAACAAAGAACCTAGAAGATCACACACACGTCCAGATACAGACATTTAGCTTCTGGAATAAACACATATTATTACCTGAGTTTACCACATTACATAGCTTTCTATTAAACATGGAAAATATAGTCATCAGATAAATATTTAGAATATTTTAAGACCCTTATGAAGACTCTTATAAAAAGTGAAAAATAAATAAAATAAATGAATATGGTTCATATAGATTCAGTGAGATCAGAGATACAGCTGTTTTTTAAATGCTGTTGAACCAGTGTTGTTGTTGCTGTTGTTGTTGTTGTTGCTCTGTCTTATCAGCACAGTCCAAAGTATACGTCCTGCCCAGGGGCAGCAGCTATAGCCATGTAAATGTGGTGGATGTTGTCAACAGAGCGTCTGTTGCCTGTGAAATCCACAGATCAGTGTTCACTCCACTTCTTTCTCACAGGAACACAAACATCTCAGAGCTGATGCTAAAAACTGCTGCTGAATTTGATTTGACATACTGGGCTGTTTGTTATCAAGAGACAGGCGTCACTGCCATCTGGAGTCATGGAGACACACTACTCATGTGTGACCACAAGAGGGACACAGCAGGCTGCAGGAGACAGGCTGTGCTGTACAGTCAGAGCGCTGTGGTTAGTTCTGTTCAGTCATCTGAAAGTGATGCACAGCTAAAAGTTATCTCTGCTTCCAACAAAGTATTTTTAAACCAATCTGAGAGAGTATACAAACACTGAGCATTAATCTGTATCGACCCTGATCACCTGATGTAGAGGATTTATTTTCACTACAATCTGAAATGGGTCTTTTCTGTGCGGTGAGATCACAGTTTACACATTTGGCCGTAACAAATGAGTTATCCACAAACAGTATTTCTCTGTATTTCAACAGTGAACTCATCTCAACACTGAAACATTTCTGGTTTGCGGCAGCATCTAGTGAGAGGTCAGAGTAAATCACTGAGAGCACACAGCCTGAGACACGTGCAGGAGGTCGCTGTCCTGCTCATGTCCGGTTATTAACTGTAAAGCTGGAGCCGGGGCCTTAACTGAGCACAGACTGGAAACAAAGGAGACAGTGGCTTGTTTGACTCTTTGTAAAAACCCACATCACACTTCTGAAGCTCACTATTTAACGTGGTGTATGTTCAATAGACAGGAAAACACAAAGGTGAATGCATGTGAATTCACTGAGGGTGAAATGCAAGACTACTCCTTTCCCAAGAGCACTGACTTCCTGGAGTCTTGTCGTCACCCAGAGGTTGCCAGGCAACCAGGGGAGACGGCACAGATCCCCCAGTGAAGCAACACAAACTGCATGAGAACTAAGTGAGCTGTTCACTCTGTTTCAGCTTTCATGCTAAGCTAGGCTAAACTCTCCTTCCCTTTGCTACAGACAGATGAGTGAGTGGTACCAATGCTTCAGTTATTGTTTCTTTGTTTGTTTGTTTTGTTAAGCATCAATCTAATATGTCTTTTATTTCTCTTAAACTTGTATTTCTCATCGACACATGTGCTTCTACATTTGATGTGCACCAGCATTATTGAGTATAGTATTTGAGAGTATAGTTTAGTATTGACAGTGAACAGTCTTCCAGTAGCACTAATTAAACAGACACAGGTACCGTCTGCAGAGCTGTGTTTACTCAGACAACATGAATGTTTACTGTAGGACTTGGGGAGGCTGTGTACAGATATGTGTACTGTGGGACACAGAGGGGTGTCATCCATCAGAGGTGCATTCACTGCCAAGGACGGAGATAAGAGCTGTCGCTCTGAGGCGACCGGAGATCAGAGATTAGATAAAATGAACCAGCAGATGTTCTGATGTCCTGGTCGCTGACCCACAGGGCTGAAGATAGACGTGAGGTGCACAGACTGCAGTGAATACCTGTCTCACAGCTCTTTCTCTCACCTTGATGGGGAAGTAATCTCGCATGTAATCCCAAAGTTTGAGGCCACACAAGAAGGGCACCCTGCGGCCTCCACGTGCAGGAGTGTCATAGTCGTAGTACCACCAGACCGTGTACAGCACGCTGATCAGCCAGAAGCGGGTGAAGAACAGGTAAAAGAAGAGGAAGATGCAGGTGGGTGCTGAGGAGACAATGCAGCGAGAACATATAACCATCCACTCAGACTCAAACAACAGTTCTGTACAGTTTAATATTGCCCTCTGATGAAGCTGGACAAACTTTGCAGTACACCATTGATTTCCTGCCAAGTCTCCAACAGGTTTGCATTAGAAATTCCAGTCCTGAGTTTGTAACGGTTCCAGCTCCACTGTGACATATAACAAGATTTTTTATTTTAATGAGTCTCTCTGGATTAAAAAAAAACTGACAGCAAATAAGTGTAATGCATATTTTAATGCATTCATTGCCACAGTGATACACAAACTGCCAGCTACAACAGGCTGACTCAGCAGAATACACCTCCCACCAACCTGACTCAGTTGTATCACCTGCTGTGATTAAGACCTTGTGAAAATGAGTCAGTCAATGGGAAAGTGACAAAGTAAAAGTGATGCATTGACAATGATCAACCAGTCTGAGTGCTACTGGTACAAATGCAAACTTGAAAACCTAGTGGAAAAAAAGATTTCCTGAATTATCCGGTATGAAAACAAATACTCTAACAATATCATTTTTTATATTATTTTTTATAAACAGTAGTAATAAATCCGATCCATGGTGAAGTCTGTGCAGCCACTGGCAGGGCTGTGGGGGAAAGGCTGCTGTAAGTGGAGATGCTCAGGCCATGTCCTGCTTAGCTCCCTCTTCTGGCCACACACCAGCTGAAGCCACAACTACAATAACTTTCATATTATCTTCTAGTTTACCTAAAGCAGCTCAGCCAACACACACAGAGCACAGAGAGGAGCGACATGGAAACACTGTGGCAGAGCTGTACAACATGGCATCCTCTTCATTATCCATCATTTACAGATGTTCCCATTTGACTCACACATGAAAACCAAAACTCACCCAGACCAATGAAGGAGAAGACCCACTGCAGCACCATGGCAGTCTGCAGTCTCCTGTGGAGGGGCACGTCCAACGGGGCAAAATCAACCATATTTTCCACAAGAGAGGAGAGACCAACCGAGGCGCTGCAGCGGAGGCGAAGAAGAAGAGCGAGTGAAGTGGGTACAAAGTCTGCCCTACAGATATGGATTGACAAATGCAGGGGTTTGATTTGTCAATCCATATCTAGCACATTTGACTTTTGACCCTGGAGGGAGGCAGCTGCTCTTGTACCTTCTCACTAGACCAACAAGCCAGAGGTCGGTGAAAGAGGAGGTTTTTAAAAAAGACTTTTCATTCTGGTTTTACTGTCATTTAACCTCCTGCAGTTCACTGTACACAATGTGTGTGAAGCAGAGCTGCACAATACGTTGGTCTTCTTTATAGTTGGGAAGGCAGCTCTGTCTGATGAAGCAATCATGCAACTGCATTTCAGTGTGACACAGATAAAGATCCTTATCACACCATGAAATGCTCTGAAATGATTTGCTTATTTTTACACAACTCCATAACCAGTTATCCTCAGGGTTACTCAAGGTGTTGGTGCAGAGAAAACAGATAAGAGGAGATAGTGGAGGAGTCACTCGATTCATTCATCACAAACCAACACAGACTCTCAGGGGAATCTGTTTTTTTTATCTTTCTCTCATTAGCATGTGTTAGATCGACATTTGTCAGGTTCAGTGGGTTTGATTGCTTTTCTGTTATATTTATCCCTTTGATTACATCTTCATAAATTATTAATTTATTCAGCACCTATCTACGGTAATTACCTCATTACCACTTTGATCTCGACTGCTCCCTCCCTCACTCAGGCACTTAATGTTTTACAGGCAGCAACTGACACACAGAAAAAGGAAATATGGAGTAATAAAAAGCCAGCGTCATGTATTAAGAGCTATATTATTGTGCCTAAAATAAGCTGTCAGGATTCATTAGAAATCTCTTCCATTTCAACAATGTGTGTGTCTCTTAGAAGTCTTAGTCCTGTGTGAATCAGGCCCTGGGGGGGTGTAATGAGTTGACATTATTCATGTATTCTACTATTTGCTGGCACAGTCTGCCAAAAATGGATAGTCTTTGTCACAAAGGACTTTTTGCATGAATCAAGGGCCTACTTCAACAAAGCTGCAAGGGCTGCAGGGACTTTATTTTACATCAAATAAATAATATAATTGATTTTCTTGAATTAAAACTGCCCTCTCCCTTCCAACATGACTAAAATTATAATTACAAGGTGACTGGTAATGGTGTGTTTTCTTAGATACAAGTCATATCATGATACTAATTAATATCTTTACCCTTTATCATTGTGTGTATCTTCTTAAAAATATAAATGTGTTTATTTTGTTCATCTTGGACCACAACAACGTTTCTCATTTTTGTAGTTTTATCCAATGATGTAAAAAGTGAGACAGAGCAGATGAGTGACGGATGGACCTGCTCCTCCTGCTCCTCCTCCTCCTCCTCCTCCTGTACCACTACGCACGGTGCGTAAAGACGCACCGTTTGCGTCAAGTTCCCCATGTTTTACAGCCGTACTCGTACAGGACACCAACACAAACACATTTCAAAATGAAAGCACCACACATATTTGAGTGTTAGTGCCTTCACGTGTGAGAGAAGCTGCAGATGTGCATCTTTTTATAATAACGTGCTTCATCCCCGGAGGATCTCAGACATGCAGACTTTGTGTCTTAGGTTAAAACGTAAGACACGAGTCTTTTGTCTGGTTTTCCCTGCAGTTTGTGGCAGCCAGTGCTAATTATGTTGACCACTTCTGTTATATTCTGTTTTGTATTTTAGTATTATTATTTTATTATAATTATTATTTTACTTATTTTATACATGTGATTTTATATCATTTGTGATCTTATTGTTTTATGTCTTTTTATTATTTTATTGCTTGTGCGTAAAGCACCTTGTGACCTTGTTTCGAAAAGTATTATACAAATAAAGTTATTATTATTTAGGCTCCAGCAGACCCCTGCGACCCTAGTGAGGAATAAGCAGGTATAGAAAATGGATGGATGGATGGAAGTTATTATTATTATTTATTAATATTTGCTATGCTTTTCCAAATTATTTCGCTTCACAGCAGCGTCAGTTGCTTTTAGACTGTGGGTTGGTGCGGAAGCCGTTTGGAGCTACTCTCTCTACCTTGACGCCTGTTTTCCTCTCGGTTCAGTTTGGTGTCTCCGGGATGCTGAGCGGGAGGGCGGGGCCGTTTTTCCTTACAGCTCCCTGTGGTGGAGTGATGTAGCAGGACGCACGGACAGAGCGGACACACATTGAAGCAGAGCAAACATCCCCACGGTTGGTATAGAATAAACTCGTTAAAAACCTGCACCGGTGTATTCTGAAATCACGATGGATTTACTGACTAACCGCATTTAACGTCAACAGCATTGGAGCCGTCCGTGCAGCCTGACGCACGGACATCTTGATACTGCTATCAGGATATCAGCAGTGTAGAGAAAGATTCTCCTTCGTCTCGGACGCGGTGGAAATTGTTGGTGTAGCGGCACAGAGCGCAGCTCACCATGGCGTGGCCCTGCATCAGCAGGGCGTGCTGCATGGCCCGCTTCTGGAACCAGCTGGACAAGGCTGACATTGCGGTGCCTTTGGTCTTCACCAAGTACACGGACGTCTCTGAGATGCAGCACATCCAGCTGCAGCCACCGCTCCACCCTCCACA
>OOFC01029656.1:0-24488 GCA_900323345.1 Pseudochromis fuscus | reverse complement strand
GGCAGCAGCAGCGCGCGTCCTCGACTGGAGGCGGTGACGTTTGTCTGAAAACAAGCATGGAGTCGCTGGGTTTCACTGACTGAATATATGTCAGAAAAAAAGATCTAATATGTTTAGTCTACATGTCCGTCAGAGCTGTAGGGTCTCAACTGGACTTCAGTGAGAGGATACTGAAATCTAAACCTGCTTTAACCCCGACATGCTGTTCAGATCTGATGCCTTCACAGCACAGTTCAGTAAAGTTCAGTAAAGCACAGTTCAATAAGTGTCAGATTCAACTAACTTCAGATCTATTTAGAATTTATCAATAGTTCATGTGTCATTAATAAATTAATGGTTAGTATTTAATTGATGTTTCAGAGCAGTGAGAGTGTCCATACATACAGTCAGTGCTACTGTCCTGTTTCACAGTTTCAGGAATCCCTAAAACCATTTATTTATTTATCTATCTATCTATCTATCTATCTATCTATCTATCTATCTATCTATCTATCTATCTATCTATCTATTTATTTTTGACCCGGCCTGGTGGAAATAAAATCCATATTAATAGATAACAGTCAAATGTGACCTGAAACAGCCTCAGTGTGCAAACATGTGCAGCACCTGTACTAAAGTATAAGTTTTTAACCCTTTAATGCCAAATGTATCATATTTGATACATGAGTTTTTGAGACATCTACATCTCACATATTTTTGAGTTAATGAAAAAAATGTAAAAATCTAAAAATTAAATTAAACTAAAAAAATCTTTCTCTCCCTCTCTTTCAATCTATATCTATCTATATATTTCTATATGCATTTATTTTTATTCTTATCATTTTGAATTTTCTGGCAATTATTTGATGATTCAGGCAATACAGGGTTAAACTATTTTACTTTGTGTATATCTTGGGTCACTTTAGGAAAAGTCATGTCAACGACATTTATGTATTTTTACTGCTGTCAAATGTCAACGTGGGTCAAACAGTCAAAACAGTTTGTAAAAAAAACAGAAACTCTCCATCCTCTGTTGCCCTGTCGTGATCCTCCACATCCAGTAACCACATTCACCAGTAACACCAGCAGAGGGCACAAATACAAGCTCAGCAAGTGTGACTCCAGCAACAACAAACAGCGTGAGTCATGACACAGTCCATGAGTGAACCCAGCGTTCCTGATCAACAGGATCACAGCAGCTACAGTTGTGTCCCATTGTTTCAGGGTGTAAATGTAACAGGGAGACGGTGCAGCAGACTCTGTGACTCACACACATGTGACACTTTGTGAAGACGGTGGTGGTGACTGAGTGTGTGTTTGTGTGTCACCGTGCAGGGCTGGCAGTTTCTGGCCTTGTGCGTCGGACTGTTCCTGCCTCAGCATCCTCTCCTCTGGCTGCTGCAGGTTCACCTCAAACGACACGGAGACTCCAGGTGAGGAAGCATCAGGAGGTCCGGACACTGACGGGGAGAATCAAAGCTTAACTCATATATTCTCTTTGGGAAGTTATGGAGTCTTCACCTGAGTCTTAATAACATTATAATAAATTACTCAAATACTGGCACGACCATGACTCACACTTCCAGCTTTTCACAATGATTTACTTCATCATGATTTACCCACTTCCTGTTGTTGTTCTTCCGTTTATTGGAAAAGGTAGTTCTCTTTGTGGCTAATGCAAATCTGATGCAAACACCACAGAGGATAAAGCAGCATAAATGGAAATATTCGACCATTAGCAACTTAAATGAGACAGAATTATAAACCATTGAACACAGACGTGATGAATGCTAACTGGATTTAACGTTTCATTCTTGGCTCCTTATTTCGTTTGTGATTTTAGTTGTGATGAGTTGGAAAATATATGGTGATATTTTTGGCTGAACAGGGTTTTCATGGCAGTCGAACTGGGAGCTGCTCTTAGGTTTTAAAGCTTTCTGAATGCTGCAAAGAGTTGTTTCACTGTATCACAGATGACGTGAAATGCAGCAAGGCAGTAAAATTCATCTGGAAACAGCATCCTGAGGCTGTAACGAGGTTTTTTTTACAGACATCATTTTCACATCTAAACTGCATCATGACTGCAGACAGAATGGATGAAGCTCACATCACCTGTTGGTTTGTGGAGCAGGAGATTGGTATTTGAACGTGGCCATGTTGTTTTTTTGGAGAAGTGACCATATTTGGATATGAAGGGAGGCGTGAGGAGGCGGGTCTGACCCTTGAACCCAAGGACCCTGTCCAATGTGGATGAGACTGGAGTTCAAACTGACCACCCCCCTAAATCTTCCTCTTATGTCCTGAATGATGAAATGATTCTCAGATGGACCACCTGTCAATCAGAGTAACCCCGCCCCTAACTCCTCCCACCAGATCACTGAGAAGAAGAGTTAGATTTAACTCAGGATGTCAAAACAACTTGTGGAAAAAATGTAGTGACTGAATATTTTATGATTGAAAATTAAGTCAATTGGAGCCTGAGTTTTGGAGCCAGCCTCTAGTGGCCATCAGGGGTATTACACCTCACTGCTCTTGCGCATTGTCCAAATTTTTAAGACCCAGAAAATTACAGTAATCAAAACAGAACAACCCAGTCAGATTTTTAATCATACAACGGCTGCTTTTGTTGAGTTTTAAAGGTGGTGTCCCATAACGACTAACTAAAACTGGTTAGTATAGATCATCTGACACAGCAGCATCACTGAAAATGTCCTGGATAATGATGAGTGGGAACCCTGAACACATGTATGTACAATAAGTGATGGTGTTGTCCTCAGGACGGAGGTGGGTAAATACGCCATCTACTGCCAGCGCTCCATGGAGAGGACCCAGCAGAAAGGAGAGAGGCAGGACCGACCGTCCCGGATGGAGATCCTGTCCATCCTGCTGAGGAATCCCTACCACCACTCCCTGCCCTTCAGCGTCCCCGTTCACTTCCTCAACAACACCTACCAGGTAACCATAGCAACACCGAAACCACAAAGGAAACTGGATCATTGTTCTGATCAACTCACACATCATATGGGACGCTGCAAAAAAGGAAGTGAATCAGAAAGATGCACTTCAGCTCTGAGTGGATTTAAATAAAAAAATAATAATATACATGTAGACTTTATTCATGTAATCATTGAACTGTATTGATCAATTTAATCTACATGGAACATTTATTAAAATAAGTAAAATACTTAGAGTAATAAGAGTAATAATAATGTGTATAATGTGTAAGTTGATGTCATAAAATCAAATAAGTAAAAAGTAGACAATACAACCAAAGGCATACATTCAAAATAAATAGAATATGAGACGACTAAATATTACCAGACAAGATCAATTACAATGGCTGCTACAAACATATAGCGAAGTGTCTGGAGAACAGGACACTGGGTTTACTTACTTACATCATAACAGAAAATAATAAGAATGAACTCAGATTTTAATGAAAATGACATAAAAAATGGACTAATAACAACTTAAATATTACTACAAAATAAAACTTCCTGAAGAAAATACAGTGTGATGCAGAAAGCTGAAATAATTTGTCAAAAATTGCTTTAAAATGCTGAAGATTTTCAAAATAATAAAAACAGAAAAAAAGATTTTAAGAAGCATAGAAATACTTGAAGGTTAAATAAAAAAAACTAAAATGTAAACAATTTAACATTTTAAAGTGCATAAAAGAACAAAAAAGTAGAAGTGGAAGTAGTTAAACTTCACACTAAGACTAAGTTGAAGTAGCTTTGAAGATTCACTTCTTGTTTTGAAGATATTTGAATATTTTAAAGTGTATAAGAAGTGGAAATAAAGAGCTGAACATGTTGATGGTTGAATTATTTCTGCAGCTCGAAGCATGTTGAGGTAGTTAAAGTCAGAGGATGTATAATAAAGATCTCCAGATAATCTCCAGTCACCTCAACTCAATATATATCACACGTATCTTTACAGGTTGATTCTCAAATTATTGTTTTTAGTCCATCATCCTGGTCGCCATGGCGATCCTCTGACCTTGTGTTTATGCCTTTGACCCCAGTAATTTTAAATGTTAATAAACTTTATAAAACAATAAGAAGCTTCATCACTGTCCTGTTTCTGTTATTTTTACGTAGGTTGTGAGTTTTGATGCTTCGACAACAGTGGACGAGTTTCAGTGTCGCCTGAACCAGGACACTGGCATGAGGAAAACAGGACTTTCTGGTTTCAGCTTGTACACCGATGACCCGACTGGACGGGAGCTGGAGCACTGTCTGCAAGGAGGCATCAAGGTGCCATCTTTGACTCATGTGGAGATTACTTTGTGAAGACTCTGAATGCCACTTTCCCCCCGACACACATCTGTTTCATGTCGTCTGCAGATTTGTGACATCATCTCCAAATGGGAGCAGGCGTCTAAAGAGCAGCACACGGGCAAGTCTGAGAACACCAGGACCGTCCGCCTCACATACAAGAACAGGTAGAGGAGGAACCTGGGGCAGGAAGTTCACTGTGGAGAACATACATGTAGATAACATACATGTAGGCGAACATCAGAGTCAGGTGCTGGGGAGTAGGGGAGACCGGGGCGAGTTGTCACAGTGTAATTATCTTCTCCATCAGAGGGCACAACTAAAAAGTGGAGTACTAGTTTTCTTCCCTCACATGGTGTCAGGTGTCACGTCCTGACTGAGAGGAGGACAGTACATTATGAGGAGGGATGAGCAACAATTAAACATTATGCACAACCCAAAGTAAAAAATATCAACTTCATATATTTCAAAATAAACTTCTTTAGAGGAGAGGTGAAGGCATCCTGTCAGACCTAAGTCACTGTTCTGTGCTAAGCTAACTTTAAACTAGAGCTAGCGTTAGCAAACCTGGTAGTTTGGGGCAACTTGTCTCAGTCATGCTGGGGTAAGTTGTCACATGTGTTGTCATGATGATATTTTGATTTTATTTTTCCAGAAAAAGGAGGTTTAAAGGGGAGGAGTAAGTGACAAGACGTGATCAGGAATTACAAAGAAACACAGGAGATGTCAGTGCAGCAGCTGATGTGATGCTGAGGGCAGTCAGGGAGGTGACTCCAGCTAATTAACCAATCAGGAGGACAGCAAAGGATTTTAATGTCCACTACTGTGCCTTGGTGCTGCAGGACATTCACCAGCTGAAATACAGACAGACAGTTGGGTACAAATCATCAAGTCTCTTTTTGAATATCCTCCCACTTCATCTTTCCTCAGGTGCACTTTAGTGATCCCTTCATCAATAATAAGCTCAATGAGAGCCACAGCCTCTGAGCCAGCAGCTCTTAAAGACTTTAATCCAGGACATGTTGCATAATATTTGTTCAGTGACTGTGATCAATGACTTTTTCAAGCTAAATGATAAATATTTTCTGTGCCTAAGTTTAATGTTCACTTTCAAGTAAAAAAAGAACAACAATAATTTGGTCCTTGTTTTATTAGTTGCAAAATCCAGTGTGACAACTTACCCGACAGTGGGCAAGTTGTCACATGTTCACAGTCTATTTGATTGCTTATAACTCTGCACTGGTACAAGATGTGAAAATGACATGAATGCAAAATATCCACCTGAGACTTTGGTCTTTCATCTGGTGCACATTTATTTTTTATATTGATTCCAAGAAATCTAGTTTAAAAAGTGTGACAACTACCCTGGGTCTCCCCTAATTGTGCACATGTCAATAAGATGGTGACTTTTGTGTCTCCAGTGCAAATAAAGTTTAATTGAAAGCATCAAGTCTCGGTGAGTCGGTGAAGAGACTAAAGGTTGATGTGAAAGTAAAAAGTTCAGACCTCTGGTTAAAGCTGTCTGTGGTCTGAGTAAAGAGGAAGAACACAAATCAAATCCATATTAAAATGAATGTAACCTTGTTTCTGCTGCTTTGATTTCACCCCTTTGTAAATAAGTGTGAAACTCTTTTAATATTTGAATGAATCAACGATACAACACAGAACATAAAGAGGAGGATTTGTTACTTAGAGCCAAAAGAGGAGGAAGCAGGAATTAGAGTCACTTTCTGGATCATTAAAGTTTTATTTTCAGTGGTTATTTCCCTGACTGTATCCACTTTGTCCTCCCTCTGCCTCCCTCTGATCTCCTCCTCCTCCTCCCAGACTGTACTTCTCCCTCCAGGTGAGGGGGGAGTCTGAGAGGGAGAGGCTGCTGCTGGCCTATCAGACCAACGAGGCCATCGTAGCCGGACACTTCCCCGTCAACAAGGAGCTGGCTCTGGAGATGGCCGCTCTGCTCGCCCAGGTCTCATATTTTATTTTATTTTATTATATTTTTTATTGATCTTGTGCATCATGGAGAACATGTTTAACCCTGAATATTGTTTTAAATAAGTACGTACAGCCCTGAATATTGATCATAATCTACTGCAATTATTATATATTGATAATCTAAAAGCTGTATTTTCAGTAATAATAAAGATTAAAACACAAAGAATATACAGAGATAGAATATTGAAACCATCATAACTAATGGTTTAGAGCTACATCATGTTATTACGCTGAAAGTAACAAATTGTCACAAACAAGAATATCACTGCTCAGTCTTGTGGAAGCTGCTTTCACTTCAGATGTATCCTGATTACCTTAATGTAGCATTTAATCTTTTAGTGCAACAAAAACATGGAGCTGTCCTGATTGTGTCTGTGCTCAGGTGGAGTTTGGGGATTTTGAACGTCCCTTCTCTGCCTCTGGATCAGCTCAGACCAAGTCCACTCAAACCCTGAAGCAGGTGCTGGACCGGTTCTACCCCAAACACTATCGGAGGACCACGTCTGAGGAGCAGCTCAGGTACCAGAGCACTGAAAACCCTCCATGAGAAGTTTGTGGAGATCTTTAATCTGCATCTTCCAAACGTGTACAAGCTACAGTGGACATATTGTCTCCCTGTCCCCATCAGGCAACTGCTGCAGCGTCTCTCCGCTCGCTGGGCCTCGCTCAGAGGTCGAAGTTCACCCGAGTGCATCAGGATCTACCTGACGGTGGCAAGGAAGTGGCCTTTCTTTGGTGCCAAACTGTTTGAAGCAGAGGTGAGAGAGAGAGAGAGTGAACTGTGTTTATCTTATCAGCAGCTCAGATATGTGTCACAAAGTATTTTTATTTGCTCTCAAACCGAAAGTGTTGAACAAATGAAGGTCAACATATGAAATGAATAAACTCCCAGTGCAGAGACAGGAAGGAAACAAGGCGACAAGTAGACGCCTCGTCATGTGTCTGGTGGCATCACTGTCTGATGTGGTTACAGTGGTTGTTCAATTTGTGTCATGAAATCACCAAGATCACAGGACTTTAGTTTCGATATTGTTTCAACCAGACCATAGATTGTAGAAGCAACTGGGCCTCAAAGGTGCAATACCATTGATGGCCACTAGATGCTGGATAAAGTCAACTCTTCTTCTCAGTGATAAGCATCATCATTTCATTATTAAGTAGATATCAGGCTTCAAAAACTTCAGTCTCATGCACATTGGGCAGTGACCTTGGTTAGACTCCTCCCTTCATATCCAAATATGGTCATTCCTGGCTCCAAACAACCAACATGGCGACGTTCAGATATCAAACTCCTGCCTTCAAACTGTGACTCCACAAACCAGCAGGAGATGTTACAGTACATCACAGTCTCACTCATCATGTTTTTACAGGCTGGACCCATGTGATGTCGAAGCTTTTCAACCAATCAGATTCAACTATTTGTAATACATTCTATAGTAAAATGATCTCACTGCCAGTTTCTCTGTGTGTGTGTGTGTGTGTGTGTGCGTGCGCGCAGTCCGTCACTCCCTCTCCAGAGCCGGGTGTACGTGTTTGGCTGGCGGTGCATGAAGATGGTATCAGCGTCCTGGAGCACAACTCCATAGTAAGCAGACAGCTGTTCAGACACGACTCCTTTTGTTCTGCTGGATTTCGTCACACTCTTCATTCCCAAGCTTGTTTTTGTGGGAGATGTGACTGTGACCTGGAATCACCTGCTGATGTCATGTAGCCGCATCACTGCAGCATCAGTTTACACATTAATCAGACCTCACCCCAAACATGTGGGGCTGTTGTAACTGGTACTGAACTGGTAAATATTGGACTAACTACTTACTGGGTTAATGTAACTGAGAATAGTTGAGTGACTCTCTGCAGGAAGAAGTTTTCTTTCAGCTTAACACCACATTAACAGGAAGCATACATTAGCACATACTGCTAGCACTTAGGCTAACGCATCACCCAGCTTGTGGCAAACCACCCTCATGCAAAATGAAATGCGATTAATATAGATTAAAATATAATGATATTTAATCGTAATTAATCATAATCAGTCCTCAGCAACCCTGTGATTAATCTGATTAAAACTTTTTAATTGTTTGACAGCACTAGTTTAAATGCAACATTGTTTTTATCCATGATTTTGATGTTTTTAATCAACATTTTTTTAAACATTTGTCAAATTTTCATCCAGAAATTTGTTTTGTTTATTCATCATTTGTTATTTTTATACATTTTACTGTTTTTCTACAACATTTAGGTTTTTTTACCCAATGTTTTGTTGTTTTTATGCAACATTTTGTTGTTTGCATGCAAAATTCTGTTGTTTTTATCCAGCATTTTGTTGTTTTATCCAACATTTCATTGTTTTTAAGCCCATCTTCTTGGGCTACATTAACCCAGCATGTAGTTCATCCAGTGCTTGATCAGTTTTTAGAGTGTAAAGATGTGGAAAAAGGGGGTGTAACTTTTTATTACACAGTAAAAATGAGGTAAACAGTGGTCATATTTGTTGTCATTACCAATGTTGTGTATCTGTGTTCAGAAACTGCTGGTGTCCCACGCCTACAAGAACCTGATGACGTTCGGAGGCTGCAAGCAGGACTTCATGCTGGTGGTGGGTCAGAGCATCGGAGCCAACGCCAGCAAAGACAAACCTACAGAGAAACATCTGTTCGCTATGGACGCCTCCAAGGTCAGTGAGAGAGCAGAGAGGAGGCTGTGGACGGACCCGAGCGTCTCAGTTTTACAACATGACGGATGAACTGTGTGGATCTGTGTCTGGCTGCATTAGTTGTAGTGGTGGCAACAGAAAAACACGAATACTCAATAAATTGGATCAGATTTGCCAAATTTAACACAGTATTTCAAACTGTTGCTCTTCATTATGCAGACCAGTCAGAGTGACATCACTGATAGAGTACATATTACACAACACAGTACAATCTGTGAACCCAGCAGCAACATTTGGACATTTAATTCCTGGCTGAGTGTTGTCTACTCATCCATGAGAGTGAGGAACTAAACAGTGAGACTCAAACCATGTCTCCTCTATGAGACGACAAGCTGCTGATAATTAGTTGTCAGTCCTTGCAGGTCAGTCTGAGGTCAGTTATCATCAGACATTAAGCTTCAAAAAGAGGATGATTTAGAGGCGGGGTTAGATTAATTGACAGGTTTGGTCTCCAATGAGACTACACCTGAGCTCCAGTGAACTCTGGTTTAAGGGTCAGACTTCCTCACTCCTTCCTTCATATCCAAATATGGTCATTTCTGGCCCCAAACAACCAACATGGCCACGTTTCAAATACAAAACTCCTGACTTCAAAATTCAAGTCCAGAAACCAACAGGTGACATCACACAAGACTTAGCATATGTAGCTTTTACACTTTGAGCCCATGTGATGTCGAAGCATTTCAGCCAATCAGATTAAAACATTTCCCTCCCAAATTATTTTGATTCATTGAAATATTTCCAGTGGTGTCCTTCAGAGATGGATACCTCAGTTGTACGAGCTCTTGATGTTCAAACGTTCCCATGACTCATTAGTTAACCATTTACCTTTAAAGTCACAGATACAAACACTAACATCCCCGTTTTGTTTCCTCCACAGATCAGGGAGATCACCCTCCTCATCTCCAGTTACATCAACAGCGCTCACCAGCAGAAGGCCGCCGCCCACCACCTCTCCGCCCCGGCCCTGATGGTGGCCCAGCCCATCGCCCTGAAGAGCAAAGAGCTGAGGAGCAAATCCCCACCAGCACTGGGACGCCCCAGCAAGGCCCCCACGCTGCTGTGACGCCACCAAAACATCCTCCATGAGAAACACCTACATTCACTGAGAGGCCTTATTTGTGTTAGAAAATGTAGGATCATTGAGTCACCTCCCTGCCGGCTGGACTAAAACAACTTTCTGGTTTAGTTTGGTTTCACAAAGCGGCCAAAGCTGCAGCAGTTTACTGATACCACCGTGCACTGCCGGGTCCTCAGAGACCACTTCACACTGAGGTACAAAGGGTCTGAAAGAGGCTTCGCTTAAGACTCCAAGAACACTTCCTGTCTCCCCTGATGAGTCTCGTTGCTTTCATGTGACGACTCCAAAGCGAAAAGTCAACAGTATTTATTGACGACTTCAACATCCCATCAATCAGTGCCTGTCTGATTCCTTTTTGTGTGATTTTTGTGTCCGTGCCTTAAACAAATAACCCACAGTCGGTGCAGAGGAGCTGAGGACGCTCTGTGCACAGATGATTTCGAGGGTGTTTTTGTATCTTTCTCTGCCTCCCCCTGTAGGGCAGCGAGCAGTGAAACCCCTGCAGTGATCGTCGGGTATAATGAAGAACACCATGATGAAAGCAGGAGGCAATAACAAGCATCCAGCCAAAGAACAAAAAAAAAAAAAAAAACGTGTATAAACCAACTGCTGTATGTATCCTTTTAATTTGCAACAGAAGAGTTGTGGTTGTGTTGAGGTGGTTGTGTCGAAGCCTGAAAGAAGTTTGTGTGTTTGTAGTTACTGAACAGCCAGGAGAGTGGTGACACTTTAATCATGTACAAATACTTCAGGCCTTTCTGGTGGTGGAGTGACCGGCTGTGATCACCCGCTCAGTACGTGACAGAGTTCAGGAAAGTTTTGAATAGTTTGAGAAGGGACGTTAAATCAGGTGATTACAGTTTTTTATGTCACACACATTTCTTGATACTGAGTTCAAACTGTTCAGCAACACACGGCTCAGCACGACGGTTAATCCCACATCCAGGACGAAACTAAAATAACCTCTGTCACTCATTACACAGTGACCTAAAAACATGGATGATCTATTCTTATTACCACCACCAAGGAGACGTCGCTTTCACCCTCGTTAGGGACGTTAATGGGAAAAAATTACTGAATAGATATCAGTGATTTTTTTTTGTTTGTTTGTTGCAGAGGTTTTATACAATCTGAAGCAAGATCTGAGGATGGGGTCCTGTCCAAATCCCTGAAAACCCCCATCTCTTATAATAAGCAAATATTTAAATGAGACAGTGTGGCTATTTGACCACAAGAGGGCAACTGTGTTCAGTGTGTAGCATTAGTACAGCTTGGTTATGCCTTGGTGGAGGTTTGCGCTCTCTAGGTGCTTTCTTTGGTGTTACCCCACTCAACAAAGTGTTTTTCTCTCGGTTAGCAAAACGAATTAAACTGCTAAACGAGTACTGATGGAAAGATTAGCCAAAGAACAAATGATTACATTTTGGCGAGATCAGAGGATGGGATACTATCCGGGGTAAAAACAAAAAAACTGAAAATCATTTATCTCTTTAACAAGGTAGTGTTGCTATTTCACCACAAGAGGGCAACAGTGTTCAGTCTGTAGCATCAGTACAGCTTGGTTATGCCTTGGTGGAGGGTTGTGCTCTCTGGGTGCTTCCTGAATTACATTGTATTGATTTAGCAAAAACCAAAGATTCGATCAGAAGAAAAAGACGAACATTGCTTTACGATATGTTTGTGTCACGGGAATAAAAGCTTCAGTCATTAAAATCATGCACAACACACCTAAACATATTCACTGAACACCAGTGTATAGAATAACTACACAGAAATCCATCAGTGCTTCCTGCAGCCAGATTACAAGTTACGTCCTCTCTTGTAAAACAGATCTTGTTTTGCATCCAACCCTGCAAATCGTCTGCAGATATGTCCAGACACCCAGCATGCATTGCACCCAGCAGGTACATTTGAACATTGCAACCATCAGTTCATAACACACTGACATTTGTTGTGCCTACTGCGTGAATAGGAAGAGGAACTCAATGTTAAGAAATGTTTGTCACCATAAAAAACTGAACCATAGAGGAAGATGGTGAGAGGATGTGGGTAATGTCAAAGAGGCAGGTTACTAAACAGTGGTTGTTGAAGAGAAGACAGAAAGAGGATGGTGTGTTTCTGATGTGACACATAATCTGAAAGGATCTGAGGTAGTGATTCATTTAACCTACACATGAACTGGAATAACAGGACTTTAAATATAGATATATAGAGAGTAAAAAATGGGTTGTTTTAACCATAGACTGTACATAGAAATGGTCATTTTCAATCATCAAATACATTTTTTTAACAAGTCATTCTGATGTCATTAGCAAAACTTAATTCTTCAGTGATCTGGTGGTTCATCTGAAAACCATCATTTCATCATTAAGTAGATATTAGGCTTCAAAAAGGGGAAGATTTGGGGGAGTGGTTAGTTTGATTGATAGGTCTGGTCTCCAATCAGTCCTCAAACCAATGGGTGGCATCATGCTTGCTTCGTCCATTTCTGTATACAGTCTGTGGTTTTAACCCAGAACTGTTTAAATGTTGGACTAACTACATGGATTAATCTAACCTGGTAGGATGGGTGTAAAATGTTGGGTAAAAACATTAAAATGTTGGAAAGAACAACAAAATATTGGATAAAAATAAGAAAATTTTGAGTAAAAACACTAAAATTTTGGGTAAAACAATAAAACATTTGGTAAAAACAGCCCATCTTGTTGTGTTAAATTAACCCAGCGTGTAGTTAGTCTCAGTTCTGGGTAGAAACAACCAATCATCTTACAGTGTATGAGGTACTTTAAAAAGATGGCGTCCCCTCCTCATGTTATATTAAGCCTGTATTGTCAGGTTCTATTTATTTGTCATATTAACATCCGTTGTATTTAAATCCTCTTTGTAATGATTGTTTGCCCAAATAAACCAAACTACAGCAAACAGCTAACCGGTCCCACTGACTTTCAAATCCCTGCCATTCATATAAATAATCCATCCCCTGTGGGAATCTGTCCAATTCCATAGAAACCATAACATCCACACACACTCATTCTTTCCTTCTGCGCAGACCCCGCCCACTCAGCTCCCCTTTCTGGCTTCTGATTGGTGGGAACGTGCCTGACGTGCTGATACCTGCAGCAGGTGCCCGACAGCGACTGACGCACCTTCATTCCTGTAGTCTTTCACACAGGAGGGGGGGGGTGGATATATGATACCTAACCTGTCTGAACTAGTTAGAGACGTGCCTTTGTGGCTGTGTTGCTATGGAGACAAAGGGAGGGGAGGGAGGGAGAGCTCGCGGGGGAGACAAACTGGGTGAGGCAACAGTCGTGATACATGATACTAATGTGCATGATCAAAACTGCAGGAATGGAGAAAATCAGAAAATGAAACACGTCACTGATGAAACCAAAAGAAAACAATTAACACAGGACACATTCATTTCCAATTAGACGATTTCTGTCCTTGTGTCGCCTAAAAACAGGTTTCCAGTGATGCCTTCAGGGACCTCACACTTCGCACTGTTATCATGTTGCAACTGGAAACCAGGTGGAGGAAGTTTTTTTTTCCCCACTTCATAGTTTCACCTTCATTTATTTTTCATTTCATCAGACCATCTGTAGTGGACTTTGACCTGAGCATCATTTGGGTGAGGCTGAACCTTCCTGCCCTATTCTCTCTGGTGTTTGTCGTGTACATACTGAATGAGTTTGTGAGCCAGAACCTGACCGACAGGTCGAACACGATGCCGGGGGATACAGCTTGAGAATGACTTAACCACCTCCCTGTGCGTTAAACAGGTGTTGTCACACAGCGAGTATCACCAGCAAACAAACGGCTTGATTTCCACCTGCTCAGCTGTTTGTCTGTGCAACATTAATACCAAGGTTTCCCCAGAGTGACTAAAGATTAATTAGTTAAGAGTCCGATAAGAAGCAGGGGTTAATTAAAGATTGTTTGGGTGAAGACACATTGAAAACACACCTGCCACACCCTTAAAAGACAAGCTGCAGTGTAAACAACAGGCCTGTATCAAAGCTGCCATCTTACTTGTAGGAGACAAATGGAGGTTTGTAGTTTCAGAGGCGCAACACCAACATCTGAGAGTCAGAAAAAGTCTACTTCTCATTTTAATTGCAGTAAAATAAAATGCAAAGTAGTGGTCATAGTCCCTCTCCCTCCCTTAAACTCTGCTGTACTTTTCCACTGTGACCAATGCAGCCCTTCAAAATAAAACCCACACCATACTCAACTGGAGTCTTTTAAAACATCTTTTTATTAAAAACAATCCAACAAAAACACACGAGTAAAATAAGAAACTGTACAATCTATGATGTGGAATTTTAAAACCATTCGACAACGTTAAAATGTGTCAGGCACACTTTCAAAATAAAAGCACGATGCTTGGCATAAAAAGGCCGGATGAAGACTTTACAGTTGTTTTTTTTTTCATAAATAAAACATGGCCGTACCAGTAGTGCCAACGACGGCAGCGTCAAAAGAAAGTTGATTCTTTACAATCTGAGGGTAAAAAGACGAAAAACATGGCACACACTCCCACTGCATCAAAAAAATAAAAAGGCGATGTACAGGCTGAGTCTTCATAGCTGCTTTACATGTTTTCCATCTCTCTTTGCTGAGCTTTGTTGTACCTCTGGCTCTGCCTCTTCCTGGTGAAGAACTACAAGAAAACAAGATCATCAGGACTGGTTCAGAAAAACTACATTACATTTAAAAACCAGAAGATGTGCACTCACCAGGATCAGCAGACCGGCGACCACGGCCAGCACCACCACCACGATGACGGCGATGATCCCGCCCGACAGGTTCTTCATGGTGAAGGTCGGGGGCTCCTCGTCCACGTAGTACACCAGGATGTTTTCCATCTCCACCTTCTGGTTGCCGACCATTGGCTCGAACTGGTTGGGGTTCTTGAAGAGAGGAGACACCTTCACCTGCAGGAGGAGAGAGGAGAGAGGAAGTCAGACACTGAACCTTCTCCAGGAAACATGCAGTGTTGTAGAAGCTTCAACGTACATCTTTCTCCATGTAGTAGGCCATGTGGGCCAGGTCGCTTTTGCGTTCTCCCATTGGCTTCTTCACGTCCACAACGATGATGCGGGAATCAGCATCATACTGCAGGAAAGAGATTTTATTTTATTGTTCGCCACAAAGAGTGTCATTTGTTTTGTTTTTTTTACATGCTTTTATTTTTTGACTCCAACTCACCTCCACATTGTGGATCATGTCCTTGTTGAAGTTGGTGTAGCGCTTGTGGATGGCGTCACTGATGGCGCTGTGATTAGAGGAACATATTAAGAAATCCTGACATTGCACAATCGGTATGAATTATATTTTGTTAAATAATCACCACTTACGTCTTCAGGTTCTTGGTGTCCAGCGAGGAGTTCAGTTTTTTGTGTGTCAGCTGCAGGCGGACCCAGCTGGGGAGGAATAAAAATAAAATTCAATGTTGGATATTTCAACTGATCGCTCCCAACGCCACTCCACCACATTCATGACTTCTACTTACTAGGTCTCCACCAGCTTCTCGCACTTCAGAGACTTGTCCCCCTTGTCGGTCCTGCGGACACCGGCGCTGTTGACGCACCAGCACTCCTCGGTGTTGTTGCACTGCTTGGCCTTGAATTTGCCGTCGACCTCACACTCCGGGTCGTAGATGCCGTCGTTGTCAACGAAAGCCGACTCCACGGGCTTCCCTCCTGTACGGGTGTCCAGGTTTTTCTTCTTCCTGTACATCTCAGCCTTCATGAGGAAGCACTTTGGGATCACTGAAATAAACAGAGAGGGGCATCATGAGTGACAACACACATATACACAATAAACTTGAGCTCATGACATCTCTTACTTACATTTGTTGCAGGTCAGGGGTTGTTTGGTGTTCTCAGCTACCATAAGAAAGCATGTACATGGAGTTCCATCGCAGGTGGCCCACTTCATAGTATCACAGCCACCTGAGGTTTAAAAACAAATTCTGAATTAAACAGAAGCTCTTCAAATACCCCTCATCATCATCATCATCATCACTGTGCCGTATCATCGCAACAGTGGATCACACAGTCCGACAAAAGGCCTACAAGTACCACAGAAAACCCAAATAAAGTTTATTCAAAAATACATCACGGGCTTTGGTGCGGTACAGTTTCACACGTGGTTTATAGGATTGTTTGTTATACTGCTCTCTATAAAGAGATCAAGGGGCTAAGTCCAACAGGTAGACTGACTGGCAGGTTTACTTTCCACCTGGGCGTTGGTTTCTCCAAACACACAAATCCCCAAAGAGCGGGACGCGGTCTCCCCACCCCCACTCAGCAACAAAACCACCTGTGTTCAACAAGCAAACAGCCTCTAATGCCACTTTGTCAACCTCTAAATGAACAATAAAGTTTTTTCTTATTGAAGGAAACAATTAAAAAAGCTATATAAAATCAAAACTTCGACTTATTGTGGTTGTTTTTTAATTAAAGCTGTTAAAGGACTACGTTTTTGAAATACTATAATTAGTAAAAGGACATTTTAAGTGTGTTGCACGACATTTCCCTTCGCTTAATAAAGTTTTATCAATTCAAAGTACTTACATTGAGCCGAGGCTCCAGCCACGAAGGCACCGAGAAGAGCGAGAATCCACAACTTCATGATTAAATTAGGTAAAAATAAAGTTTCCTTTGTCTGTTTGCTCTCCGTCCGTCGTCCTCAGAGGTCACACAGAGAATGAAGAACACAGTCCACACACACAATAAGGCGTCCTGCTTTTTTTCAGGTGTGTCCCGGTCAAACCTGTTTGGAGAGAAACTCGAGGGCGCGCGCACACAGGTAAAGAGTCAACAATGAAAAAAAAGTGCACGAGCGCTGTTCAGAAGTTACGTCACTGCGCAGAGCTGAGGGTGATTATTGATTATTGTAATCCTCCCTGCTGGGTATTGTAGTCCAACTGACATTCAGAGGTGTAATCAGCTGTATTTATAACGCAAGGAGTCTTGTGACGTCAGCTCATTTGCATAGGCGGTGACGGGAGGAGGAGGTGGTGAAACAAACACACCTTTCCCCGGTATGACCATATTTGGCTTCCTGTTTTTTCTGTTGACATAGTTTCTTGTTTCTCTTGTACATTTCCTTTTGACACAGTTTTGGTTAAAACACACATACTTGCCCATATATTTCAGTTTTGTTTTTAAATAAATATCTTTTGTATACAGTGTCCATTTTTCTGATATTTTGTGTTTATTTTATATATTTTATTTCTTGACTCTAATCTCATCTAATTAGCATTTTGTACAGGGCTTATTCTGATATGATAATCCTGAAATAACTTCCAAACCAGTGAAATCAAAATGTGAAATACTTATAATCATGGTGCAATAACAAACTCTCTATATTTTTTATGTAAATACTCCCAGGGTTACATTCATATTTATTTGTTTTCTTGTTTTGTATACTGATGTCTTTAATTTCCAAAAAAGTGTATTTATTATTATTTTTATTCCTTGTGTATTTTGTTAATTTTTTTCTAACTTATTTTTATCGCCTATAGCAATGAAGATCTATTGTATTCTATTGTATTTACTGCATTTCTATAGGATGTTATAAATTAGTTTAAGTTTTGATCTTTTCATTAACATAATCTTTACTTTGATTATCAGGCTTCTCAGGTGTTCAGAGACTTGTTGTTTGGGGGATCAACATGTGGACGTCCTGACTGAGAACATGTCACAGTGAAACTGAAACTGAAGACAGGTCAGTATTTGTATTGGGCAAGAGTTTGTGTGCTGCTTTGCTCTGCCCGTATCACCTCCCTGAGTTTTCATTGGGTGTGTGTGTGTGTACACTGCTGAGTTAGTGTTTCGTACTCTCCCTTAAACACGCATAGTTGAGTTTTATGTATTTTACAGGCCCATCTCAGAGGTTATTAACGCTGTGCTCTGTCACAATGATTCATGACCAGTACTCGTCCCCATACAAATAAACATCAAACAAATCACTTCAGAGAGTTTATTGTCTCTTATATAAAAGTACAGTATATTATACTGTCAGATATTTGAGCACTTTGTAATGACATTATATATCTCGCTGTATTGAAACACACATAATGCACAATAAAAATGCTGGAGGGTTATTGTTTAACCCAGACGTGGGTAGATGAACTACATGCTGGGTTAATTTAACCTGGTTACACCCAATATTTTATTGTTCTTCCCACATTATGTTGATTTTATCCAGTATTTTATAGTTTTTACTCAACATTTTTGTTGTTTTATTCAAGATTTTGTTGTTTTGACCAAAGATATTGTTTTTATCCAGGATTATGTTGTTTGTACCCAACATTTTATTGTTTTCAGCTAAGATTTTGTTGTTTTTACTCAACATTTTATTGTTTTCACCTAAGATTTTGTTGTTTTTACTCAACATTTTATTGTTTTCACCAAAGATTTTGTTGTTTTTACTCAACATTTTATTGTTTTCACCTAAGATTTTGTTGTTTTTACTCAACATTTTATTGTTTTCACCAAAGATTTTGTTGTTTTTACTCAACATTTTATTGTTTTCACCAAAGATTTTGTTGTTTTTACTCAACATTTTATTGTTTTCACCAAAGATTTTGTTGTTTTTACTCAACATTTTATTGTTTTCACCAAAGATTTTGTTGTTTTTACTCAACATTTTATTGTTTTCACCAAAGATTTTGTTGTTTTTACTCAACATTTTATTGTTTTTACCTAAGATTTTGTTGTTTTTACTCAACATTTTATTGTTTTTACTGAACATTTTATTGTTTATTTATTTTCAATTGAGAAACACTGTCACGTGATGACATCATCATAAGAAAGTATCTAACATGACAGAAACTGGAGGCTGGGAAAATATTTCTCAGGTGTTATGAGTCACGCTGTGCTGGATGACACAGCTGAGTCACAGCCTCAGGTCTCACTGGAGAAATAGTCTCACCAGCAGCCGAGCGTCTTCATCAGCTGACGTTAATCCACAATCAATTCAGAAAAGGTGGAGATGAGAGAGCTTGCAGAGTGGAGCTTTAAGAAGTGTTGCTACATAGTTTATGTTACGACACAAAGCAGCTGAGGAATGGTGTGTAGCACATGAAGAAGAATGTCTGAAATGTTTGGCTGGTAGATACACAAGTGACAAATTATTGTGTCTGTATTATTCCAGTCTATAGTTACATAGTTTTAGTCCCACACAGTCTCATAACAAGCAGTCCTTACATATTTCAACAGGTTCCCTCTTCAGACACCAGAAAAATAACATTTTATAATTGTTACAATGAATAGAAACAGTGAAGCCTCATTGTCTTCATCGTCACTTTGTCATTAAACCATTACATTTAATATCTGTAATTATAATGTGCTTTTATGTGTTTTCCCACCTTCCCTTTGTTGAGATGAACAGATGACTGATGGGGCAGTTCCCACTTTGTTGGATGAATCTTCAAGACCTTTGAGTTTGTTGTGATTAAAACAAACAAGGTAGTTACTCTGAAGTGTTGTTTACTGGGTGTGGGCTGGACACTCAGCTGTAGGCCCAGTTTGACCTGAATATGTGGAGAAATATAACAAGTGTTTTTGAATATCAACAGTGAATCTAACCTCCAACAACAACATGGACAGTGGTCTTCATAAACACAATGTAGTCACAATAAATATTTATCACAACAATGATGAGATTTTCCTTTATTAGTCCCACAATGAGGATATTTGCAATAACAGCATTTAGTTGACATTATACTTGAAAAGATGAAGCTGAATACAGACTCAAGAACTGAATAAATGTAAAAAAAAAAATATACACACACTGGTTTGGGGTCAGTGACTGAACAGATAAATTACCATATTTTCTGGACTATTGAGCACACCTGTCTATAAGCCGCTATTGAATTTATTCGAACAGTTTCATGTGGTCCACTCTGACCGGGTCTGATGTGACGACGCTAAATGTATCGGCGGCACGGAGGTTGCTAGCTTGTAAAAAGCTAACGAGCTTCGTGCCGCCGATACATGAGAAACACCGGTGTTTAAGTTCAAAGCGTCGGAAAAAAGTAGCGGCTCATAGTCTGGAAAATACGGTAATAAGCTGTGGCTGCTTTCATGAAATATATTGTGAGTAAGTTTGTATTATTGTTCACATAATATTATCAATTTCCTCCTTTTCTTACAATATTATCAGTCTTATTTATGCACAGTCCACTCTAAAAAATACTGAGTGATTTTAACCTGGGAATTAATAAATGTTGAGCTAACTACGTGCTGGGTTAATTTAACTATTAAGATGGACTGCTGGATAAAATACTGGGTAAAAATAACTAAATATACACAGAAAATGTTGAATGAAAGCCACTGAATGTTGCATATAAACCACACAAAGTTGGATAAAAACAATATCAACAACCTATTTGTATTATGAGCACTACTACTTGTGATAATTGCACATGTGTTGTCAGTGTGACGTAGGTGATGCTCAAATTTCTCAGGATGTGGGAGGAGTGTGGGGAGAAATGAAAACATGTCGAAACAAAGCAGATCACAAAAAGCATCCATTAGTTTCTGCAGCTCTGGCTTCAGGGGTTGTACTTCCTGTTAACAGGTTATTAGATGGAGTTAGTTTTATTGCATGAAGAAGGCATTGAAATAGAATAATAGTTGAGACGCCTTTATATTGTTGAAAGTTGTGGATAAAACTGGCTTTTCCCACCAACCATCATTCAATATTTCATAATAACAAAGGCAAAATGTTCTTACATGTTTTTACTGTATCTTCCTTGTTCACCAGCTCCACCATGTTTACTTCCTGACATGTGTTTGGAAGCAGTCAACAGTCCACCTGCCACAAACTGAAGGGATCAGACCAACTTTAGAAAGTTAAATACCTGATTATACAGCATAAACCAAATTTCATGTCAGGACAAACACCCAAACCATGAAGCACTTTCTGATGAAATTGTGGTGAGGTACAGATTAGAGCGAAGATATGAAACCTTTTCTAAAGCTTTGAGTTTTCCCTGGAGCTCAGTGACTCAGTCGTTTGGATGCAGCAGCGTGTTGGTCAGAGAGGTCACCAAGGGTCAGCAGTAACTGGATGATGAAAGGAACTAAATACAGGGAAGTTTTTGACCTTTTTTTTAGCTTTTTATTTGACAGCAGACAGTGACAGGAAGGACAAAACTAGCTTGTTGTTTTAACTATTAAATGGCAGCTAACAGGAAAGCAGACAGATAGTTTTGCCTCTGTATGAGTCACACCTTTTTATACTTTTAAAGCTTACTTACCATTTGTGCTTTATATAAACTAGGAGGCAACTTTTCAAACATTAGTTGGGGCCAAACAAGCTTTTTTATGCATCTATAGCCTGAATGCTATTGTTAGCTAAATACCTCCTGTTCTAGCTTTATGGTCCAACTTACTTTGTTGCTCAGCACCTGTCTGAATAATACAGTATAGTTACTTATAATCTAAATGTCAGAGGGTAAACAGTGGTACTTTAATTTTTATGTCTGTAGAGGTGATGAAAACAAACCCACTCCTCCACCTGTGGCTGCAGCACAGGACCTGCTGCTGTGTAATCAGTCCAAGGGTTTATCACTGGGTTTTATATACTGCTGATAGGCAGGAGTGAAAAGGTGCCAGGATCTAATGAAATCTAAAATTAGATAGTTGGAGTGGCCTTGAAATAACAGCAGATCTAGATCGAATATTTGAAATGCCATGTGGAGGATAGAGGGTACTGTTCATGAAGGACACATTCATTGAATGAATGAATGAATGAGTGAGTGAAGCATTTATAAGTGCTGCTTACATAAAAAGCAAGTATCATGCACTTCTCACCTTAGTATTCAACAGTTGTTCCTCTTTGTAGCACAGATAAAGTGATAAACTCACTTTCTCCACTATGTTTGCGACATGCTAATTAGTAATTATTAGTTCACGTCACACTTGAACAAACTTGAAACAGTGTTTGATCATCTGATCTCCAAGGTCTTCTCAGGTTTTGTTGAACCCTTCTTTGTTAAACTTAAGAAAACAGGACCTATTTTCTACTTGACCCAGATCACACAGCTTCCTGTTTCCTTCTGGAATATTCTCATCATCCTCAGTCATCATCAAAGGTTTTTATTGTAACGTTCAGAGTCACTTTGTTCTTTAAAGGAACATAAATACATCAATAGTTTGATATCTTCCAATGTTGAGAGCCAAGTTGTGTGTTTTTGTATGTTGCTGCAGGGGTGCCATGATGATGACATCACATGGGCTCACAGCTGAATCTCCAGCAGTAATATCAATATACTCCCGGTAACTGCATTTCTTGTGTTTCATTGACGCCCAACTAAGGCTCCAGCAGTCGAACCTAACTAGCTTTAGCATTAGCTTTTGCATTAGCCTAGCATTAGCATTAGCTCCAAACCTTGCTTGGTTGTAAGTGCTACAGTTTCTCTTCAGTACAGAGAGCAGTAAGATGCAAAAAGTGACTCTTGATTCTACTGTGGTGACGAGCCCATGTGACATCAGAGCATTTCAACCAATCAGAAAATCCTCCCCTTTTCTGATTGGCTGAAATATTTAAAATAAAATTGTTAATAATGAACACTTTTTGCACTTCTACATCAACTTCATTTTTGAGACCCACTTGCTTCGCCCACTTCTTCATCCAGCCTATGGTCCTGACACAGTTCACTGCAGGAAAAAGACAAACGTTGATAAATGTAGAATAAGCACAATCACACATTTCACGAGTGGTTTGAATAAACTCTTTAAATCTGGGTGTTAGTCATTGTCCTGCATATTATTAACAGATATAAACTATCACCAGAAGGCTCCAAATCTGTTAATCCTCTGATGAACAGGTGAATAAAAGTCATTACAGTGAAGAAGAAGAAAAAAAAACCCTCGGCCTCAGGGCCCAGTCCACTTATTGTGCGTGAGCTGACACATAAGCAGAGGAATATGGGTGTTCCCCTTCCCAGAGGTTTAAGATGTCAGGGCAGAGCGTGGTGCTGTGCGGTGGGCCATTGTCCCGAGTGGGGTGGAGGCATCAAGACGGAGGTGGAGGAGAAGGAAGATCCTGCCTGAGGACAGAGGTTCGACTCGGCTGAGAGAAGATCGACGAGAGGCGAGTCCGCCGCTTCCTCCCTCATGATGGACTCGAACAGAACCAGGAGACCAGGAAATATGAGGTGAGTGGACATCTCTGCTGCTGTGTTGTGGACTTTTCTGTTTGTTACCGGGACAATTACAAAGTATCAGATCCACCAAACTCCACCTAGAGTTATCCATTTAATGTGGCAACAAATTCTATTTTTCCTAATATTTGTATTTTTTATGATCGGGTTTCATGTGAGTAAAACATTGAGGCATCATTGGTAAGTTTGGTTCACTCTATTCATTCATTTAGTTTTAGTTGTCAGATTCGTTTTCTTGATTTGTTCACAAAGTGGATAAATGACTTGTTTTATAATTACACTAATTTGCTGATGAATATTTCTGTTTTTTATTGACCAATATTGAATTCAGTCATGTTGTTTACAGTGTAGGCCTGGTCAAACTGAAAGTAGGGTATTGTCAGGATTCTGCTGCTAGAGAGAATAAAGTTAATATACAAGAAAACTCTAGCTCTGGTTCTTTCCAAATTCACTGACACAAAATACTCAGAGACCAAAGTCGTTTCACAGTTTTACTTGCGGCAAGGGGAGGGCAAAATTACAGCGGACTCCAAAGGGGGAAGTCCTTCTTCAGGCTTTTTATACAGTAGAGTAGTTATACAATCCCGGGGTGGATACATTGATACATCACAAGGGTGTTTAGATCATCCTTGGGCGGCTAGACGTCATTCAGTTGCCATAAAAGGAAAGGAAAGTTATAACTTCGTAAAATAATCAAGCTGAGTTTGAAAAACATGTCTGCAAAACTGCTTACCTGATCAACCAGGCCCAACACGCTTTGAAAGAATACTTTACAAAGACGTGAGGGCCTGGAGCTGCACTGCTGTCTCTCATTTCGAGGGCGGGCTTAGCAAGCTGAGAGGGAACCAATCACAGAAGTCGAATGTGACGCACAAAGTTTGAGACGCTAGCGCGTGTAGCCGCACCACGAAAACAAACGAGTGGAGCTGTGGCAAATGGAGAAGAGAGGACTAACATTAATGACAGCTGTCGATTTTGTTCTTAAAGATTTACGGATACGAGGCGTCATTGCACACTCGGTTCAGATAGACCGAAGCTAGAGCAAACACTCGTATGGCAGCCATGTCCGACATTTTCAATGTTTTGATTTGGGAGAAGCTTGTTCCGGCTTCTGAGTATGACGCGTCAACAACAGGGGCATGTAATTGGTCCGTCCCAAAGTTTGCTCATGAAAAGACTGGCAATGCCTCCGGTGCCAGACCCTTCTGCATTCGAACAGAATGTAGGAGGGTCTGATTGGCCAGGCTACAAAAC